>APFE031568049.1:309149-320381 GCA_000404065.3 Pinus taeda | reverse complement strand
CCATTAATTAAGATAGACAACATTGCTAGGATGGAAACTTTGGATCCCTACCTTTACTTTCATTTTAGTACCTACTAACTGGGTACCCACCCAATCCATTCACCTATAGCTCCCAGGAATACTTTGTTGGTGATAGGTACTAGTCTATGAACTACCCTATCTGTTTCTTACCTTATAAATTCTTATGGGTGGGTGGTACTACTATCCAACTTCTGGGTATATAACCTATTCCACTGAATAACCTATGCTCTTCATCCATTAGAACCTGCTTGAACCAAGTTTCATGGATCATACAATACTAGTTATTATGGAAAGATAGTATCCTATTACTAGGGTGTTACTTGTAGTGAGCTTATACATGTGGAATACTAGTGAGAATCATAGTGGTTACCATTACCTGTACTTTCTTCTTGTATTAACCTTGACATATGACTATTGTGTACAAGCACTATTCAAGCTATGAGTATTGTACTAGTTATACCAGTTCCATTGAGTGAATACACGTAATATATCCTTTGTTTAAATCATCAATACTATGAGTGTAATATAAGTAATTATGCTCATTATGAATAGTAACAAGCAGGAAGATCCATAACTCTTACCATCTTTCATTATGGTTGGAAAAGTAGTACTAGTAGGCATAGTGAAATCGAGACTATTATAGACATGTAATTTCATCCCATTAGCTGTGTCCCTTATATATCAGTAATAAATATCACTTAATTGTCACTTATATAGGTATAGATGTAATGAAACATATATCTAAGAGCTATGGTTGGGCTCGTTCCTGCCTTTGATATGTAATGGACATACTTCATCTTATATGACTAGCTTGACTATACTAGCTGCCTAATTATGATACCATGTATAGCTACTCTTCTCCAGGTTATGATGATGTTATATCCATAATATGGAACTAGTATTTATATCAATGTATCCAAGCCATTGAGTCGAAGGTAATAACTAGTTAGGTTGATCTAAAATATCACACCAACTAGCTGGCATTGGAACTAAGCTTTGTACTACTCATGTTGGTTTTCTCACCTGGTCAGTTTGGATCAATATGGTTACGATTAGGTCATATCTAAGCTACTTGTTATCGACCATGGGTCTCAAAGTAGGACATATGACCCACCTGCGGTATCTAGTAAGTCCAATCCCTACGCCTCACCCTTCTAACTCAGGCAGGGATCCCTTATTGAGGTCTTACCTGAGCAAAGCTAGCTCTTCATGTCATCCTTATAAGATGAAAAAAGGACCCTATATTTCTTCCCCTAAAAGCTGGATGTCGTTGAAGAGATTTTTTCCAACAAAGAATAGGTAAGCGTTCCTTCTCTTCATGTTCAAATGATGTAGCCCACCTAGGGACTTGAGCGGTCTTAGACCTATATGTACAGAAAGCAGATTAATGAGAAGCCTTGTTCCCTCTCAACCAACCCTTCCTTATATCTATCCCACTCATTTGGGGAAGTTTCATCTTCTTTTTTCTCCCTTCAGCTAGCCTTCCTCGAGGCGAGCATCATAGTAAGACGAGACATGACGTGCCATATCCTCCTATGCCATATGTACTGAGCTTTGTTGGGAGACATGGGGAAAACACCCACCTTTAGTATCGATTGGATGGGTGGAGGGAGATCATCGGGTTAGGTCAAGGTTATCAAATCAGTAGTTCTGTTAGACGAAAGATAAAGAAACCACTAGTACTAAGTACTTAGTAGATAGGGCGAGGTAGCTTAGGGTCTACCCCAAAATGTTAGCGATGGAAGAACAGTAGTAAGGTAAGTGAGATTGTTCGTAAGCTAGCATGTGTAAGGGAAGGTATTAGTGAGAGTGCTAGTGAAGGAAAGTCAAAAGGTAGCCTAGAGAGAAAGTAACGTATTTCTTGTACTATAAGAGAGATGAGATTTTCTTGGGCTTACCCCTTTCCTCTTCCCTTGGTCAATCCTACTAATGCATCCTCTTTGATTTTTCAGCTTTATATTATGTGGCTCGATAAGGAAATGGCTTATAAAGAAGCATTGCATGAAAAAAAAAAAAATCAACCATTCAAAGACTTTCCCAATGAAGCGGCTAGCTGGTTACTTAATAGGTGCTATGTTGGGCCCATACCTGATCAATTGGACCATTTAAGACTTGATAATTGTTGGGAGCTTCACGCGTTCATACCTAAAATGGGCAAATCGATTAAGCAGTCTGTCACTGACGGAAAAGCATGGATGGTGGATTTTGACGAACTTTCTCTTGATATGCAGGCCTCGCATTTCACTCGCAGAGAGACATGAATGATTTATCTACATAATTACATATATAATGAGATAGATCTTTGTATACGATATTAGGTAGCGTAATGTAAGCTATGATGGAAAAGGGAAAAGTGTAGTTGAAGCACCAATATGCGAGATTTTTTTCTCCAGATGCAATAAAGGTATATTGTTTGGTTTATAAAGGTTTTTCATCTAGACTATTAGTGATTGCAATAAAGAAGGGAAAATTAGGTTAAAGCACTGATATGCATGAAAAAGGAAATACAAAGGAGAAGGTCACAAGATACACATGACTCATGATGTTAGCGCCTAAGCGCTCAACACTTGGTCTCAACCCTTGGTCATATGAGGAAAGCCACAAAAAATGGGTATAGTAAAAGGGGCGAAGGGGAAAATCAAAATCGGCTCGTTTCACTTATTTTAGAGGGAAAAGCCCGCGAATATGTGATTACACTGTTAAACAAAGAACACCACTCAACCACCACACCAGGGCATTGGAGACATCATACATAGGTTAAAGGTGAGATGGGTCGGTAGCTAGGTAGTTTAATTAAGGTATGGGGCACAATGATGGAAGGACTTAGCCTGCAACATGCCTCCACAAGTTGGTGCCATAAGCATTCAAAGTGGAAGAGATAGTCAACTGACCAAGCAACATGGACACACTCTTTGACATAAACAGGGCCTGTTCTGAGGCTCTCACAGGGAAACCAAAGGACTCTTCCTCCATTCTCCCTCCCATCCCTCTTGAATTTATGTATTTCTCTATTTTGAAGAAAGGATTCAATCCCTATTGTAACAGGCATGTAGCAGAGCCTTACACGGGGGACAACTAGTCTAGTATGGCAGCTCGAGCCCTATCTCTTAGATATTTTTGTAAGTTGTAACTCCATCAATACCCTTTTCTTATAAATAGGGGGATGAAACATAATACAATGGTTCTGAAATTTCTCACCCGCGAGGGCTCGACTCTATGATACCATTTTTGGATCATAAATTTGTAAGTACATGATTTGTATTTTAAACCGTGCTACTTCACACAGGCAGATCTTTCAAACATAGCAAATAAATGGTAGTGATTCCCCCTTCTAAGTATTACAGTATGTTGTCCTCCTGTTAATTCCATTATTTTCATATTTTTCTCTGCATTGATTCTAAATTACCGTTCTTAGAAGTATTTCAAGACCTCGTCATAGATTCACTAGTATCATTATGTTATGCACGTGCCTGTAAGTTCCTCACAAATTAATTTGCATTGACATTTTTAATATTAGTGCATGTATGGATTATTGAAATTATACCTTTAACAGTTTCTCTTCATGAATCACAACACCCAACCTCTCTTGTTCCCATTATATCTACTTTTGACTCAGATAAGTATTGGAATTATTAAAACTACAAGCTCTATGTGTTATACATAGGGTTCTTGATGTTATAATATCCCTACGATGAGTTACTCTTCCTCCTCATCCTATATCATTTACGTAACAAAGACTATTATGTTGCAATCCCCTTTGAAGTAATCGACCTCCATTGTACTATGTGATAGTTCTAGGAACTATTTGTGTGAGGGAATACCTAAAGTACATAACTCATACCTTTGGACGAATGAACCAAACCCCCTCAAACCTTTTTCATGACAATTGGAGTGTTTCAACCCCTCACAAATAACCTTACAAGAACTTCTCTATTTAAGATGTCCTAGGCATTGTTCTACAATCAACCCATAGGTTGTCCCTAGGGAGATTTCCTTGCCTCCTACTGCACTCATGATGTATGGTGCAAGATTTAGCAACAACAATATCAATCTCTCTTCCCTTAAGACAAATTCTAAAGATTCAAAACACATTTCTACAACTAAAGAATTTCATTAAGACAAAATTATGATAATACAGTGAATTGTCAAGATGACTCTTTTTAGCCAACATTATATTCTGGTAGTCATTATTTTCTTTGTCGTGGTATATTTTCAGATAATAATGACCATTTTAATATGTCAGTTGAAAACAATTTTATCACTAGTTTTGAAAATTCTGAAATTATTTCTCATTCAAATGATAATTCCTTAGTCATAAACAACGTTTCAAAATCGTCTTCTCTCATATTTTCTTATTATGTTAGTACAGATCAATCATTTGATTTCCAAGAAAAGGAGGTAATTTATGATGAATACAGTGATGATGATGACAACATTTTTTATCCTATACAAAGTGCACTAATTCTAAAAATTGATTTCTCTCATGGAGATTCACATGCTATGATTTTGTCTCCTATTGTTAGACATCAATTTTATCCTTAACGTTTTGATTAGTTAGTTTTGTAGGTTTCTAATGCTTTTCATTCTAATTTTATTTTGGAAACTTTCATCTATAGAATTTTGTTGGAATTCCCTTTTAGTGGAAATTCGATCATTGAATTTAATGGTAGGTTCTAGAGTTTCTCTGTAACATTATGTTGTAATTTTAATGTCCATAGCGATTTGGTTATGATTGCTTTATTTTGATTCTTTCATTATGTTTACTTTTCTAATTTTTTATGTAGACATGTTCAATATCTTAGCATTGAACACTCTCAAGATGCATTAACTAAAGACATTGAATATGTTATTCAAAATTTTAATCCTGAATATCAAAAAACTTTTCTATTTCAAATTAATTTAATGTTCATTTCATTTCAATTATATCATTGTCAAAAAAATTTAACTCTTGAGCGTCTTCCTTCACAATCTACCTTGCTAATTTCTCCTTTAGTTAGTTTTGAATCTTTCACAAATATTCATCCATACTTTTACAATCCAATAGATATTTGTTTGGAGACAACTTTCCAAGAGAGATGGTTTTCAAATAAATTATTTGTAAATAAGTTTTTCTTCGTACATATGTTAGTTTTAGATGTACATAATGAATTCAGACCTATCTTTCTTGGTTAAATTACAATTGTGCTTTTGTTACTAATTTTTGACTTGTATGTACACACAATAAATAAAGCACTTGAATGTCTACACTGGAAGTTTGATCTCACATAATCTTAATCTACTTTTCTAAAATTAGGATTAGGAATAGATTAGATTCATTTTTTCTAATGATTTGTAGATTGAATAAAAAATGATTTTAAACATTCTAAAGAAATACATGGAATAATATTAAGACCCATGAGGTAAACTTATTATCAAATTCTTATAGGTACGCATTTTTATATTCATTATCATATGTTTGTGTGCTTTTATTTCAATTTGTTGTTTTCTGCTTCAGTTTTTCTTTCCTATATTTTGTTGTCTTTTTGCAAGTTTTGGTTTAATCCAAATTTTGTGAATAAGATGGTTGTGATAAACATAAATGATAAATGGAGCATCTTTCCAACCTTACTCAAGGAGATTTTCTTAACTTGAAATATTTCTTATTATTTTTGTGATATGTTTTAAAGCAATATTTGAGTAAGGAAATAAATTTATGTTAATCTCAAATGCAATTGTTAATCACAACCCTTCACTGGTTAGTTTTTAATAAACTCATGAATAAGAAAAATCATTTTAACAAGACAACATTTTACTTGGCAAATACATAACAAGATCTTAATGCCTTATTTCAAGATATTACTTTTATTTTGTTTGAGTGGTATCTTTTTCATGCTTTTTATTGCAGTAGTTTGCTTTTATTTTTAATTTGATTGCATTTCTCTTTGCTCCTATTTTTGGATCTGATTTCACGACATTTCATTTTGTTTCCCTTTGAAAATCCCCTTCTGTTCTTTTGGTGATTTTACCAAATCTTTTAGTTAAAGGGATTTTTTCACATCCATCTTTGGTTTGAGACATGGGAAATGTTTACTCTTAGATAATAAAATTCATTGGTAAAAGGAATAATATCAAAAAAATCATCAAATTTATATCTTTCATATTCAGATTTCAAACCCTTATTGTGTTTCCTTGTCATTTTGATAATCTCACTTTATAATATAGGATAATTCTATTTTACGAAAACGTATCTGATAAACATCTCTTGCTAAAGCTATTGCCAATTAAATATTTTTTTTGAAAAATGACTCTTATAATCAATACTGGAGATACACAAAATGATAAAACTATGTTATTCGTTATTTGGATTTCATTGAAAACTTTAATCCTAGCACATTGATTGATTTAACCTTATTCTTTTTTCTTATAATTTCATCATTTTTCCAGAGATAATGGTTTCTTCCTAGTGTGTCACCATTGTTGAGGGAAAAACACAAACCCCCCATTATTCACTTAATACGCATTATGGGAACCCTTTTATTGAATGGTTTGTCATATTACTATCTAATTTTAAGAATTTATATTGCTTAAATGAGTTCAATCTATTCCTATCTTCCTATCATAACTTTTTGATTTCATTTGGTTGTTTGGTTTGTAAATGGTGCCTAATTGAAAACTGGAAATTTTTCACTACCTTTGCCTATTAAAATGTATAAATTGTACATTACTTTTTGTTTTATAAATTTACTTATTTGTAAAGAATTAATTTCCAATTGTAAATATTAAGTTATATTTTATAGATAGCCCCCAAAACCAAGATTGATATAATTAAGTGGCATTAGGTTAGGCAGTAACTATAAAACAACTAGTTATTTTTATGTAAATTAAATAATAGGAGATATTGAAATTCTGACATTGGAGGAATCCTTTTAGAATTACCCGATGTCAAAACCCCAATCAATATTATAAGTGGCATGGAGAGCATATCAAATTTAAAATATATATGTGGAAAACCCTTTTTATAAACTTCAGAGTATTAAAACAAACATATCATATAAGAAAAGCCTGACCATTATATAAACGCACTATAATTTACAAGAGGTTGTCAGAGGCCCCACCTGCCACAACATTAATCCCGCTCCCATCAGGGTTAACACTTTCTGGATATTTTCAACTAAGAAAGCTTTTAAAAAATCTGATGCAACACTCCCTCTGATCTCCAATTTCTGATAATCATATCCCTCTAATATCCAACTTCTAATATTCATATCCCTTCGATCTTTGATTTCTGATACCTGCCAGGCTCCGATAAGTCGAACCTGATATGCATATTAATGATGGTCTAATTGGAATATTGCGTCCACCTCTATATCAGAACTTTTAAATGGAAACAATTGTAAAACCCCTGATATCAAATCTCCTATACAAGGCTCCAATATAATGGACCGATAAAGTTATTAAAGGGAGTTGATTACGATACTCCATATCGAAACTACCCAATATCGCAACTATTTCATTTTTTCTCATTTTAAAATTTTCGATATCCATTTCTTTGATACCTGTTAACATCTTCCACTTGCCACCTCTTATGGGCTATTGTTGTATAAATTTTAAAAGTTGTGATCTATATGGTTCCGGGGCATAAATATAGTTCTTCACATGTTATGGTTTAGGTTTGCTTTTCGACATTTAAAAAAAATGGATCTTCGCAAAAAAAACTAATTATGTTTTCTTTTAATAGAGAAGCTTCCATGATCGATGATGGTGAATAGATCTAGTCAAGATTTCCAAAGAAACCCCTCCAGGTGGATTTTTTTTTTTTTAATAAACAAAAGTTGTAGAAGTTGAATTCCACCTATCAGTTTGAAACAAGATCGACAAAATTGTCAGGGAGAAAAATAAAATAGGAATTCCTCTCAATTGTGGCCATCTACGTTTGTCCAGAACCACAACAAAAGGAATCATTTTGTTTCATTTTATTTTAATTAACTCAGTTGTTGAGAAATAGAGGGGGACTTTTAATTTTTTCACTATGTATAAATACCCATTCTGATTGTGAGAAAGAGGATTTGAATCCGAGAGAAAAGAGACAGAATCATATTAGAGATTTCAACCTATTTGTAGACGAGTTTTAATTCTCATTCACACTACTGTGGTGGGGTTGAAGCCATTCTTTAAAGATAGGGATCGAGTTGCTCGTAGCAAGGGATTTTCACTACTGCAATATTTTGAGGTTCATGTAACTTGATTCATATTTTTAACAATATTTTCTTCTGTAATTGTATGCATAACATTATTGTTTGCTTGAATTATTGAAAATGAATTCTTCAATTTTCAATTACATTTTTGTTGTATGAGTATATTAGTTGGCTTTAGCACGATCGTTAAATGTTACTTGTTATCTCATTTAAAATATGATCAAGCTATCTATAGGATTAGTCATAAATGCATCTTGAAAACTAGAAATTGTATAAGAACAAATTTTTATTTCTTTAGGCTAGTTAGCTATCTAACAATTTAAAGTTATAGATGTCCTTATTTCCTACATGTCATCTTATTAGAACTATTTCAATATTATGGCATGAATATTTTGTTTATTTTTCTTATGTTTATTAGGGGTTAGAGTTATTTACAGCTAAGTTTCTGATAACTATTTATTAAGAATTTATTTGTTTATATCTGCTTTCACAAGGATTATCCCTTGTGAACTATTTCCTGATCTAATTCCTTTATTATATTCCAATTCCAATATGCTTCTTTTCCCATCATTTTAGCTTGCTCTCGATTGAAATAAAGACTATTCTTTCCTTGAAACGAGATAGGTCTAGGATAAGTGCATCATAGGTTAAGTTTTTCATTTTAATTCTTATTTCTGCATCTTAGAAGTCCTCTTCCCAAAGAGAAAAAAATTTAGAGTGGTTTGCCTAAGCCACAAAGTTAGCTTAAGGATCATTCTCTTGCCCGGTCAACAAGGAGAATTGATCTGATTTCTCTTATTTGTTGGTAATTAAAATATGTATCTTAAGCAAATAGAGAATGAGAAAAGGTAACTAGACCTAGTCTAACCAGTCAAAACCACAATTTCAATGGAAAAGGAATTGCTTTAAGTTCCCAACTGGGTGGTCTCCCTTAGAATGTTGAAATGGTCATTTTTCTCGATCAGCATAATAACATAAATGTTGCACCCATCTATAACAACACTATCCAGAAGATTGTACAGAGTTCCAATCTGAACTCACCACATCAATACCAATGCTCCCCAAACCATCTTGCACGTATCTTTCTCGAACACTGTTTTAACACCTGCATCATCCATCTTTCTTACAAAAATCATATTTTGAGCTAACACATGGATATGCAGAACACCTAAAATTGTTCTAATCCTTCCACCTTGCATCTTCATCTTGATTTTTCTGCATCCAACGATTCTAGCATTCCTATCATCTCCTAAGAAGACATCATCACCATCATATTTCTCATACTCTCAGAACCACTCCCTATGGGGAGTGAAGTTAAAGGATTCACCTGAGTCAATCAACGATGCCTCATGATCTACGTGTGTACTTGAAGAAGAAGCCAAGTACACATCCCCACCTTCATCTCAGGTAGTTTTCACCTGTGCAAAAGGAGCATCATAAGATCTCTTTCCTTTCTCAAGAGCTTTAAATCTAGAATCCTTTCTGAAGTGCCCTTCCTTTCCGCATTTCCTACATACCTTTATAGGTCTTCCTCGAGACTTGGATCTCCCTCTATATTTATATCTCCCACTCGAGGACTTGCTTTTATTTATGTTCTGGGATTGTCCTCATACATACAAGGCATGTCCATTTTGTACCTCCATATTTTTCCATCGCGACTCCTCCAGCAGCAAGGATGAGACTATTTCATCAAACTTCAAGGTAGTTGTAATGCTACCATTTGCAACAACCAAACTATCCCACGAAACTGGTAGAGAACACAATAAATTGATGCACTTATCCTCATTTGAAATTTTAATATCAATAGATAACAATTGACTTACCAGAATATTAAAGGTGTTCTTATGCTCTATCACTGAGTCTCTATCCTTCATCCTCAGATTATATAAATTTTTCCATAGGAACAATTTGTTCACCAAAGACTTAAATTCGTACAAAGTCCCTAACTTTTACCACAAAGCCTTCACCATAGCCTCCCTTGATACTTTCAACAATACTAAATATGAGATGCACAATTGTATTGTGATCTTTGATTTCCGATCCAACTTTGTCCAAACTTCATCTGATGTTGTCGTTGGTTTAGTAGCCAGATCTACTTCAATCCACTCATCGTTATTTTCCATATTGTTTTTCCACAACTCAAAACTCTGACCATTAAATGTTTTGATCTCTATCTTTCCACTACTCGCCATCTTCTTTCACCCAAGAATCGATCCCACACCTTTCCCATTGAATAGGGTCTACCATGGGCCCAGAAAACCCCTCAGCAGCAAAGGTGTCCCCTTGAATCTGAAACAAATCTGATACCAAATGTAGGTTTTAACCCACTACATAAATCAACTGCTCACGAATTCTAAAAACATAAAATAAAAAATGGTGAGAGAATAAAACATAAGATATATATACACAAAGATTTCTCTTGGATCCCAAAACCATGACTACCAGATTCATTTTTCATTATATTCCTTTCATTGTTACAACACACATATATATACATGTTTAAAATTTCTTAAACCTCAATCCATTAACCCTAGATTAGAAAATAATTGTAGTTCCCTTGACCAAATCTAGAAGATACCATGGGAAGAAAACCATCATGCCCAAAACTATGTGAAAAATCCATGCACAAAACCATAGGTAGGTTCGCCCCAGCTAACATAGGGTCCAAAAAAAAATCTCGAGGCATTGTACTTTTAGGTTTTAACCCCATACAGAAATTACGTGCATAAGAATTCTGAATCACAGGAAAAATAAAAATGCGAGAGCATAACAAATAAAACACATATACACAGAGATTTCCCACTAGATCCCAAAACCGGGACTACCAGCTTGATTTTTCATTATGTTCCTTTCAATGTTACAATACATATTTATACATATTGAAGCATACAATACCATGGACCGAAAACCATCACGTCCAAAACCATGGACCAAAAACCATCGCGTCCAAAAAACATGTGCGAAAATCATGCACATAACCATAGGTGGGTCCGCCCAACCTAACATAGGGTCCAAAACCAAAATTTTCCGGGGCGCT
>APFE031568049.1:247951-285412 GCA_000404065.3 Pinus taeda | reverse complement strand
AACACAGTTCAGAGGCATGCAGCCACACATCTCTTCTCAGAGATAAGCTACCATCGCCCCAGCTGGTTTATTTCCATTTCTGGTTGTAAGCATATTTCAGTATTTTCCATTAATGAAATGAAGTAATATTTTTGCTGCATCTTGTGTATATGGTTATCTCTATAATTTGTTGCGTTCCTATTTAAGTCTCGATCACTAAGGGAGACTTAGTAGTACCACCCTAGCAGAGACACACATAAACAAGAATAATCCATTCAACATCCAGCAGAATAGTCCACAAAGATGTGATGATCATTACAACCATTACAACAAGAAAGATCTGTCTAATACCCAGTGGAATAATCCACAATGATGCAATAACGATAATTACCATTACAAAATATTCTCAATATGATAAGTACAAAAATAACCAAAATAGTTCAACTACATTAGCACAGATGAAAGAAAACATGAATTACAAACATTTACATAATAGTCTTACAAATATTCATAACTTGTCTCACAAAGCCTTCGTCGTAGTTTCCCTTGATACATTCAACAATACTAAATCTGATATACACAATTATATTGTGCTCTTTGATTTCCAATCCAACTGTGTCCAGTCTTCATCTCACGATGTCGTTGGTTTAGTACCCAGATCTACTTCGATCTACTGATCTTTATTTTCCATCTTGATTTTCCATAACTCAAAAGTCTGACCATTAAATGTTTTGATCTCTATATTTCCACTACTCACCATCTTCTTTCACTGCAAGAACCAATCCCACACATTTCCCATTGAATAGGGTCTACGATGGGCCCGCAAAACCCCTCAACAACAAAGGTGTCCCCTTGAGGCTGACAAAACTCTGATACCAAATGCAGGTTTTAACCCTCTACATAAATTACCTACTCACAAATTCTAAAAACATAAAATAAAAAATGGTGAAAGAATAAAACATAAAATAGATGTACATAGAGATTTCCCCTAGATCCCAAAACCATAACTACCAGTTTGATTTTTCATTATATTCCTTTCAATGTTACAACACATGTACATACATGCTGAAGCTTTCTTAAACCTCAATCCATTAACCCTAGAGTAGAGCATAATCATAGTTCCCTTGACCAAATCTACAAGGTACCATGGGAAGAAAACCATCATGCCCAAAACCATGTGCAAAATCCATGCACAAAACCATAGGTAGGTCTGCCCCAGCTAACATAGGGTCCAAAAAAAAATCTTGAGGTGTTGCACTAGACCCCATAGAGGGGGGGCTATAGAACCCCCGCATCATGTGTGGGACTAGTGGTTGAAATAATATAACACACACCCACCATTGTGGAGTCATTTTGTAGGAATATTTGTTTGGTAGGTTTGTTCTATGAATTAAGTCAATATGGTGACTTATACTTCTTATAGGTGGTAACTCATTAGGAAAATGAACAACTATGAAACCAATGTTCTCATTTAACAGGTCTTGAATCTCTATTAGAAAATTTGGAATAATGATATTTTTTAGAATTACCTTGGGTTTACAAATTATATCAAAACCCACCTCAAATTCCCCTATTTGTTGAAAAACTCCTTTCCACTCATCAAGAATTCTTCTGAAATATCATCCATTGATGTGTTTTTTATTGTAGTGATACAATTCCATGTTTTGTACCATCTTTCTCAAACTTTTAGAGGTTCTTTCTCCCATTATGCATGGAATTCATATCAAGCTATCATGGTCTTTTGAGAAAAATATGACACACATCCATAAGCATCTCATCATACATAGCCTTATCCTTATAGATACCAATCTATATCTCTATGTCACATTGTCCATTCACTAACATGTAATGAACTTTTTGTAGCCAAGAGACCTTATATGACAAGGGGTGTTTAATCTTCTTCAACTCCAATTTATCTTCCACCTTTATAGATATTGTTGACAGTGCTGGAAATCCATTAACCAAGGAGGTCTCCACGATGTGAAGTCTCAATTAGACCTCACACCATTTGCAATAGGAGCCCCATCTAATGTATCAACCTCATTGCCATATATTCTTACAAGTTTTCCTTGGCTCTAACTGTCAGTGAGAGGTAGGAGCGAAAATGTGCCTTCGAAAAGAAAGGGGGTGTACCTGGTGAGTCTTTGGTCGTATGTGTGTCAAATTTATTTTACTGCGGAGGGGGAAGAGAAGTGAGCCTCTAAGGGAGACTTAATAGTACCACCCTAGCAGAGACACACATAAACAAGAATAATCCGTTCAACATCCAGCATAATAGTCCACAAAGATGTGATGGCCATTGCAACCATTACAACAAGAAAGATTTACCTAATATCTAGTGGAATAATCAATAATGATGAAATAATGATAATTACCATTACAAAATATTCTCAATATGATAACTAAAAAAATAACCAAAATAGTTCAACTACTTTAGCACAGATGAAAGAAAACATGAATTACAAACATTTACATAATAGTCTTACAAATATTCATAACTTGTCCCACAAAGCCTTCGTCGTAGCTTCCCCTAATACATTCAACAATACTAAATCTAAGATATACAATTGTATTGTCCTCTTTGATTTCTGATCCAACTTTGTCCAGTCTTCATCTGACGTTTGCATTGGTTTAGTACCCAGATCTACTTCGATCCACTGATCTTTATTTTCCATCTTGATTTTCCACAACTCAAAACTCTAACCATTAAATTTATTGATATTTTCGCCATCTTCTTTCACTGCAAGAATTGATCCCACATTTCCCATTGAATAGGGTCTACCATGGTCCCACAAAACCCCTAAGCAGCAAAGGTGCCCCCTTGAAGTTGAAACAACTCTAATACCAAATGTAGGTTTTAACCCTCTACATAAATTACCTGCTCAAGAATTCTAAAAACATAAAATAAAAAATGGTGAGAGGATAAAATATAAAATAGATATACACAGACATTTCCCCTAGATCCTGAAACCATGACTACTAGATTGATTTTTCATTATATTCCTTTCAATGTTACAACACACACACACACACACACAGATATATATATATATATATATATATAGATATATATATATATATATATATGATATTATATATCTCTGTGTGTGTGTGTGTGTGTGTGTGTGTGTGTGTGTGTACATTATATACACATATGTATATATGTGTATATATTGTGTGGTATATATATATATACATATATATATATACATATATTATACATATATATATATATATATATATATATATATATATATATATATAGATATATATATATATATATATATATATACACATACATACATACATACATACATACATACATAACATACATACATACATAACATACATACATACATACATACATATATATATATATATATATATATATATATATATATATATATATATATTATATATGCTGAAGCTTTCTTAAACCTCAATCCATTAACCCTAGATTAGAACATAATTGTATTTCCCTTGACCAAATCTACAAGATACCATGGGAAGAAAACCATGATGCCCAAAACCGTGTGCAAAATCCATGCACAAAACCATAGGTAGGTCTGCCCTAGCTAACATAGGGTCCAAAAAACAATCTTGAGGCGCTGCACTGGACCCTGTAGAGGGAGGCTACCACCCTCGTCGTGGAAAGAATATAACACACACCCACCATTGTGGAGTCATTTTGTAGAAATATTTGTTTGGCAGGTTTGTTCTATGAATTAAGTCAATATGGTGACTTATACTTCTCATAGGTGGTAACTCATTAGGAAAATGAACAACTATGAAACCAATGTGATCATTTCATAGGTTTTGAAATTCTATTAGAAAATATGAAATAATGGTATTTGTTAGAATTACATCGGGTTTACAAATTATATTAAAACCCACCTCCAATTCCCCCATTTGTTGAAAAAATCATTTCCACTCATCAAGAGTTCTTTTGAACTATCATCCTTTGATGTGTTTTTTTATTGTAGTCATACAAGTGTATGTTTCATACCATCTTTTTCAAACTTGTAGAGGTTCTTTCTCCCATTATGCATGGAATTCTTATCAAACTACCATGGTCTTTTGAGAAAAATATGACACACATCCATAGGCATCACATCATACATAACCTTATCCTTATAGATAGCAATCTCTATCTCTATGTCACATTGTTCATTCACTAACAGGTAATGAACGTTTTGTAGCCAAGAGACCTTAGATGAAAATGGGTGTTTAATCTTCCTCAACTCCAATTTATCTACCACCTTTGTAGATATTGTTGACGATGCTAGGAATCCATGAACCAAGGGGGTATCCATGATGTGAAGTCTCAATTAGCCCTCACACCATTTGTAATAGGATCCCCATCTAATGTGTCAACCTTACTGCCATATATTATTACAAGTTTTCCTTGGCTCTAACTATCAACAAGAGAGAGGAGTGAACATGTGCCTTCGAAAAGCAAGGGGGCGTACCTAGTGAGTCTTCTGTCTTATGTGTGTCAAATTTATTTTACTCTGGAGGGGGAAGAGAAGTGAGCCTCTAAGGGAGGCTTAATAGTACCACCCTAGTAGAGACACACATAAACAAGAATAATCCGTTCAACATCCAGCAGAATAGTGCACAAAGATGTGATGGTCATTGCAACCATTACAACAAGAAAGATCTGTCTAATATCTAGTGGAATAATCCACAATGATGCAATAATGATAATTACCATTACAAAATATTCTCAATATGATAACTACAAAAATAACCAAAATATTTCAACTACTTTAGCACAAATGAAATAAAACATGAATTACAAACATTTACAGAATAGTCTTAGAAATATTCATAATACATGCATGAAGAACATGTTGGCCATTAGGCTTCTCATATTAAGTAAAAGTTCCAAGACACATGTATATAATGAACACCACTAGCTACAATAGTGGAGCATTGGAGCCACTCCTTGCTCCAAAAAAGAACTTGTCTGTCTCTCTAATGCCTTGCGGGAGGAGCCAAGGTGAAAAGTCCTTTTCTCATACAATATGGGTGTATATATAATCAAGAGGTGATGGTTCAACTTCCTTGTGACTCTTTGACTACCCTAAAGACTATTTGATTTCCCATCACTTTTCAACTTTAGATGAATCTTCATATTTTGAACTTGACCTTTGAACTTCCACTTTACAATACCTTTTGAATAGATAATTACATAATCCACAATAATGATGTGGCATAGTATGACTCGTGATAGGACTTGACATGACAATGATGACATGGACTACATGATGATATGGTAGTGCCGAACCATCCTTCTTGTTTCTTCTTTCTTTTTGTCTTGAATAAGAGATGTATCCAATGCTTCGTCTTCATGTGAGATGTGTTTTATTCTTTATATCTAACCTCCAAAATGTTTTCAATCAGATGTAGTCTTCATATGGTCCTGATCTCTAGTCTTCTACTATAATCGAGTGGTATTTCATCTTATTGTATGATGATCATCCTTTCTCCTCAGATCCTTAGGTGTCTTCTAACATTTCCTCCTTCTCCATATCCGTCTTCATAATCTTGCCATAGCATGATAAGATTCTTGCAACTACAATCCACTCAAGACAAGATGATATCACTCTGATAAACCCATAGCCTAAGATGTTGCATGATGATCTATTGAATGAAATAGATATAGGAGGTATTCTAATGGAGAGGCTTAGTGACTATGCAGTTGTGCAACTCAAGCAGTCAAGGGTCATGGTTGAGACTTGAGGCTATGAAATGCATAATTCAGGCTAGACTAAGGAAGAAGATTATGTAGTTTGGGAGCTGAGTGAGGAAGATTGAGGGTTTGGGCACTGTTTGAGGCAACTTCATAGTTTTGGAAGAGAAAGGAGACTGATTGATTGCATAATTATGTAGCTCAGGATCTCAAGGCTTAGGCGTAAGCCTTCAAACTGCATAGTGCACAGTTCTAACTGTGCAGGAGAGAGAAATTGTGCAGTTTTAGGAGTCAGTGAAGGAACCTAAGGGGTTCTTCACTTTTTTAGCTAACTAAATAGTTCTAGGAGGAAAAGTAGGCATGGTGATTACATGGTTGTGTATTTAAAGAGATCAAGGTTTGAACTTGAGTTTAGGGATTGTTCAATGTGGAATTGGGGCCAAGCAAGAGGGTAGAATTGCGCAATTTTGGAGGCCAAGGCTCGGGCTTGAGCACGAAAACTACACAGTGCATAGTCGTGGGAGGAAGGAACTATAGATTCATACTACCAAGAGGTAAGTTTGTTGCTTGAGGGTTGGCAGTGCACAATGTGTAGTTCAGGAAGGTCGGATGAGGCTAAGTTGCAAGGAATTTTCTGAAATTTGGCTAAGTGTGGGATTAGTGAAAGTAATGTGAACAATGATAGAAATTGACTGTGATAACACAATTAGGCACTTGAAGAAACAAAATAGATCATCCTAAACACATGAAAACATACTTCCCTTAGTGTGATAACCTTTGTGAAAATTTACACTAACTGCGACACTAAAGACACACTTTGCGACGACAATGACGACATTTGTGTGATAGTCCATGAATCTTTGGAAATGAGTGTGAAACATGCCTAAATGATAAAAAAGCACATTATCACAAATATTTTCCCTTGGAACAAACCAAAACTCCACTCTACATGATAAGTGGAAATTCTCACGCTAAAAGACGACACTTTATATATGAAAATAAAAGGGCGAACGATACTTGTGATATGTGATTGAAGGTGAAAACAACACATGTCAAGGAAAATATAACATGAAAATGACATTAATTAAAATGAAATCAAGGAAAATTGACATTCATAAACATAAAAATAAAATTTGCGAAGGTGAAAGTGCACAAAATAAAAAGTTCGAGAAACTCATCGAAATAGAAGTACGATCACAAAAAAAGTGAGGGACTAACAATGTGAGTGTGGACTGATTGTCGACATGAATTGGAAATCTCACAAGAACAATCTTAATGGACGACGCTATGATTTTTCAACCTTGCATATAATCATGTGCTTATGGACTTGCTGGAGACTAAACATGTGTGAGCAAATGACTTCGACACTTCTAATCCAGGGAGAGAGCTCAAAAATCATTAGCTAACCAAGAAATGATTACGGACTATCCGATCACAAGATCCACAATAGGTTGCAACATTCGAGTGTACGTGAAATTTTGGTGGGTGTTTGTGACTACGAAAATACTTGGCGACACACTTGTAGAACTTCGTCTTCTCTACCTTGGTCAATTCTTTTGTACAGGGTCTAGTTCTTTAGGAAGTATTGATTCATCATTGAAATTACCATGGCTTCCCCACTTACCCTATGCATAAACATAGTCCCCTTCATTCCTTTACTCGGTTAAGCACAAACATAAGATCAATGATCACACAATGTTTTGAATTAGGACAGGATAATGAAGTTCATGACATTTAGATTTTCAGAGTATAGTTTTTCACCTCTGGTGTTGTTTTGCTACTAGTAGGCCTAGATAGTACCGTGACGGAGTTGCCTGCTTCACCTCTCTATGCATGAAGACTTTCTCTTCTTTCACCTTTATTTGTTTATTTTATATAGGACTATGCATCGATAATTATTTATTTCATGAATGTAAGAGGAATCCCAACTTATTTAGAGCAAGAGAGGTTGCCCCTTCAGGGAAGCATAAATAAGACCTCTGATATTGGTTTTCTCATTTATTTTTCCCCTTTTCCTTCTCTACTTTATTAGATCATCCTGAAAAGAATGAAACATAAAAACCCAAGTGTAGGCATGAGGTTTCCATAATAAACATGGAGATCATGGTTCGACAGAGGGCCTTCCTAATGTAAGGATTGTATTTTCTGTCGGAACACCATCGACCAGAAGATGTAACCAAGAAAAGGAAGAAGGATATAGAGTTAGCCAAATGTTGTAGTGTCACAAAGTCCTTCTCTATTTTCCCAAATTCCCTTTTGAGAAATGAAGCATGTTCATGTAAGGTCTCACAAAACGAGAGGAAAGACAACACACAACAACAAAACAAAACTAAAATACAAGACAGAAAGTGGCTAAACCAAACATGATGTGAAACCGAAACTGGAAAACAAAAAAAAACCACAAGAAACAATGCATGATGAATGTGAAACTAAACTAAGATGCAACTAGACCTACTCCTAACTTAACCAGCTAGAAGGTCGGGGTCACGTATAATGGAATTTCCAATGTAGCAACCTTAATTGTTCCTAACTTGCAATCACAAAGATGTGATCGATTAAAACAAATATAAAAAAGCTTGCAATAGAAATGATAAGAACTTGTATATCTTGCAAAAGAAACTGAAGATATTTCCTGTCAGAAGAAATATATGTCATAGTGACTACTTTTAATAAATTTACATTGTTACCCTTTCGACAAGAACCATCTTTCAACAAGCCTCAGAAGCTTCTCAAGGATGTGTCTCCATCTATACTGAACTCCTCAGCAAGTGCTATGAAATATCGAAACTTGTTATTTGTGAAAAATCTTGCCACGTAAGATTGTTCCAACCATTCAACAATTGGATCGTAAAATTCATGATAATCTGCTTGAAAACCCCAAAACCTTTCAAAACATGAATTTTAAATTACATGCATGAGATTATGATGAGAATCTTGTGAGGGAAAATAGATCTGATCATATTCAACAAGCATGCCAAGATAGTGAGGACCTGAAAAAGCCATCAATGAAGGTTGAAGGTCCTCAACTGCTCAACAAATATCTGAATAGTGAAATTTTGAACTATAAATATCAAAGGATGTAAAACAAATATCATTGGATGTGCTAGTGCGAAAATGGTAAGTTGAATGACAGTCATCAAAGACATAATAATGATCGATTGGTTGATTAAAGCATTAGAGTCCTAGTTTTCAATTAAAAAAGATAAATCAATTTTAACATCTCTGTGAATGCTTTGTGTTAGTACTTTGTGATTCGTCGAGGCTGAGGAGAGGAACCCAAAGATAATCACGAACCAATATCTAGCACTCAAAGATAACCCTTCCAAACCTAAAGAGGGATCTCTCTATAAAATATTTTGGATCTTAGGATACGTTTATAGATTAAGGTAGAATAATTTCAACAGTTTGATGGTAGGGGAGAGGGAAAATTCATTGGGCATGGAGTCAAATTAAGCTAATTATTTTTATTGTTATGATTGGAAAATGAGGAATCCTTAGACAGGGGCAAGGTAGGCAATCCTTTATGGTGTCTTTGTCAAATTTTCTTGTAGAGAGGTGAGTAGAGGAATAATGAAATGAATAATATTTAAAGCATCTAGCTCAGGATGAATTTTAGATATTATGGTGGAGGAAAAAACACTAAAATATTTAGTTACTTATCATAGAGGAGGTCAACCACCTTGATCTCCTCTACCAACTCTATGGGCCATGACTTAACATAGAGTAGAATACAAATATAAAATTTGTATGTAGCTCTGATACCACTTTGGTGTAGGGTTTTATCCAATTTAGAGATTTGAGAAAGCTTGTTCATAAATAAAAATAGGAAGGCTCTAATTAATGCAATTCATTGTTAAAACAACACTTGAGAAATAAATGCAATCCCATAAATTCCCCAATAGTCATGAGTACATAGAGGAAATCTTGTATTCATATTCTTCTATTGCAAAAAATATGCATTCATTTTCTTTAATATAGAGCATGCCAAGAGAAAAAAAAAAAATCCCCTTTTGTGACCATAAAATTACATTAAATACCCAAAATTTTTGGTGTGCCAAAAATCACTAGCTTTTTACCTTTTATCCATTGTTTTATCCCTAAATTTTTTATTCAAAAAGAAACATTTCTTTTTTCCTTTTTTTTACATAGTTATCAAAATACAAACAATGCTAGCTTTATCTATTTAAATCCATAAGAGTTATTTCCTAAATTATATAAAAATAAAATAACTAATTTTATGGGAACCAACCCCCACTAGAAAAGGCCTCACTTTTTCTCAAACAAACATGTAGCTTTTGAATGATGCTCCTACATCAAGAGCCTTTCTGAACATGGTCTTGGTGAAAGTATTAAGACCTATGGGTCTACCATGTCAATCAACCATTCACCAATAACTTCTAATAACATGGTATTTTTACCATGTCATCTATGCCAAGTCATATCTTCCATGTTATACCGAACACTCACTATGACATTTATATATAAAAACTAGATTTCGATGCCTGGTTCTTCGGTACCCTGATAGAGGGCCCACCATTGCAATATTATATTCCAAGTCACAAGCCACTACATCTATCATGTCATTTGTTGCAACTAATTAGTGCTTGCCATGTTTCCAAGTTTTGACATTTGTCTCCTACCAATCATCGAGTCAGTTGGCAAAAACCCTCACTCTTTGTTGCCACGTGTCACATTTTTTCATTACCATGTCATCAAATTTTCCACTTTTCATTTACATGGAAGTGCCATGCCACCTTGTACATTCATACAACTTCCATGTTATATCAAATGCCATCCTCAATGTTTGGATAATAAGATGTCTAGTGCCTGATACCCCAACATGCTTAAGCTTTAGTAATCTCAATTAGATATGCTTTAACATAATATAAACAAATATTAACGCACAATTTAATCATGGATTAGCTTCACTGGGTGCATGTCCCTACTTGAACCATCATGCATGTGTGAGAATGATATACAACTAAACAGGTTGAAGTTTTCTTCATTGTTAGATCCATCGGGTGCATAAATGCATCATAAACTCCATGAATGTGTGATCCCAATAGAGATTTGGGTCAATGATCTTCTCAAGATAAATCATGATAACTAAGACACCAAGTTTCATCCCAGTCCTATGTGAGTATGTTCTGGAAACACCATTTTGTCCCTTGGAAGAATATTAGGGGGGTGGGGGGGGAGAGGTGTTCGAATGTGGTTTACAAAAAAAGCTAGGGGCTCCCCAATATGTGTAAACTATTTCCATGCATCTTGGTGTTTTACCTTGAGAGAAACATCTTGGACCCCCTTTCAATTGATTTTCGAGCATTTTGAGAGCCCCTAAAGTGGAAAAGAGCCAATAATCTCATTCCTCTACCAATTTGTGCCTCGAGGTGTCTACTCGGCCCTTTTTTTCCATTGTTGCAAAACTTTAGAAACTTCATTGAAATCAATGAAAAACACAACATTTTCCATCAATGACAACATATGTGCAACATGGTCAAACATTGTCAACCACAATCATCTATAGGTAAATTTTAATAAACCCTGTTTACCCATAGCTAATCATTTGTTGACCATAGTCAACCATAGTCAAATAAGCTGCACCATAGTCAAGCATAATCAACCATGGTTAAACTATGGATGATTTATCTTGTTGACAAATATCTTACAACGTTGATTCATAAGGGGAGTTTTTAAATTGTGAAAACTAGAGTCATTATATTATAGGTATAGGGGGTATACAAAAAAAAGTGGTATTTAATAAAAATAGGGGATATGTATTGAAAACAAGGGTTACTTTTATTAGAAAATTATATTAATATGGGGTTCACCAAAAGGATTTTGGGAGGTTTCTATCAATATTTTTTGTGATTATTATATTCTTTAATATCCCATGAATAAAAGCATTATGACATAAGTTGACTAGGTGGAGACCTTGTGGGTCAAACATGGTCACCATGTTCAACCATGTCCAACCATGCTCAACCATGGCCAACCATTTTCATTACTACCCAACCCCAATCAACCATAATCAACCATGGACAACTCAGTCATCGATGGTCAACATGGTCAAACCATGGAAATCCATGGACAAACATAAGTTGACAATATTTATCCATAGTCAACCATGTTCAAACATGCTCAAGAAATATTAACCATGGTTGAACATTGTGACCAAATTTAACCATGGTTAACTTTTTCCATCAATGTAGCATAACTACATTGTTACATTAATGGTTGACCATGGCTAATCATGGTTAAAATCATCAACCCCCTTCAGGCATTAATGTAACATAAATACATTATTTCAATAATGGTTGACCATTATCAATCATTGTCAACCTTGTCAACCCTCTTCAACCATTATTGTAACATTAACATTAATATAACATTAGAATTATTGTTGACAAACACTAATGTAATAATTCTCAACATTAATGTAACATAAATATATTGTTGCATTAATGGTCAACCAATTTCAACCTAGTTCAATCAATGTAAACCTTATTAATGAAAGTCAACCATAGTGAACCTTGTCAACCATGGCCAACCATTGTGAACATCATCAACTCTCTTGAACCTTAACTAAGCATCATTAACCATTAACAACACTTAACAATCGTGGTTTACCATTGTTTATCATGGTCAACCCTCATCAACAAGTTTTAATCATATTGAGACAATGTCAACCATAGTGATCCATAAACCACTATAGCGATCCATAAACTACCATGGATATTCCACTAGATAGTTCATCACAACATATGTAGGAAAAATATACTTAAAATTTTTTAAATCTACATTATTAGGGTTTATTCCTATTTAGATTTATGGATCTATAGATTAATATTTATTGCATGTGCATGAAAATTAAAATTTATGCGGAAAATAGAGAAAATTGAAATAAAAACTCACAAACCACGATTTTACACAAGATATAAGATGGAAAATCCTTTCTGGAGAAAACGTAACTAGAAGGTGAGGCCTTTATGCTCTCTTTATCTTAATAGAAAATAGTTGCAAGTATAAAGAAGTAAGGCATGTGGCCCATATCATACTCTAGTGCAAAAATTATATCTATTTTGTCTCTCCCTATCCCTCTCAGCTACTCTTCTTGTTTATGGAACAAGTGCACTAAAAAAGAATTGAACCCCTTTTCCTCCTAGTGGTTCAGTTATAAAAAAAAACCCATAGCCTACTCATGGTTAGCTTTCACTACCTCCACTCTTAAATAGAGTTATAATATGAACTCATATAGATTCGTCTTCATCATGATCATGTCGCTAGCCCCATTTTCATTAGTAATGGAGGCTGACATGGAATTCTCTCAAACTATGGTGGCCAAAACATGAGGGCTAACTTCTGCGTAGCATAAATTTTGCATAAAAAATCCTATTGAGGCATTTATTGCCACGTTGGAAAGGTATTTGTGTGTAGAATATAAAAAGAAAAAGATACAACACTCAAAAAATAAAATTTTACCCAAAAAAAATGTCATTCGATGCCTCAAAATTCTCGTGAAAGGTTTCAAACCCCAATTTGTGAAACTGGGTTATGCTAATAAAACTAGTCTTGAGAGCTTATTCCTCCACTTTTTACACTGTGAAAGCATCAAGATGGATGAAAAGTAATATAATGATGCAATCGTGATCACTTGGTCTACTAATCTACCCCATTCACATTGGTCGTCAACTAGCACAACCACATTAATAAATTGGTTTATATATATATATATATATATATATAATATATATATATATATATATATATATATATATATATATCGATTTGTATCATTTTCCACCTTTCATATGTCAATTGATGCCATATTCTCAACCATAGTCCACCAGGGGTATGCCTATAGTTGACTATAGTCAACTATAGTCCACTAGAGTCATCATGTCCACCATGACGATAGTCAGTCATAAGAATCATGCCCATAATCAACATGGGTATCATGTTCAGCTTTAATCAACATGTCCACCATAGTCAGCATGGGTGCCATGGTGAACCATAGTCACCATGGGCATCATGGTTAACCATAGTTAGCCACAATCATAGTAAACATTGACAAACAAAATTTAACTATAGTCAACCATAGCCAAACATAGTGAACCATAGTGAACCATAGTCAAAACATAGTTAACTAAGTTAACCATGATCTCCCCCTAGTTGATTGAGGTCAAATAGGGCCAACCATAGTCATGTGTGGTTGAACATAGCCAATCGTAAACAACAAGGTCAACCATGGTGAACATGGTCAAGATGGCCAACCATGTTCAATCAATGTAAAAAATGGTCAAACCACAATAAAAAATGGTCTACACAATGAGGATGGTTGATTATGGTCAATTGTGGTCAACCATGCTTAGCATGATTAAGATGGCCAATGATGGCCAACATAGCCATATATATTAATTTTGTCATTAAAGCTAGTAACTTAAAACATAAATAACTTTCTATAATAAATTTAATAATTAATATTTAATATTATTTTAAGTGTTTCAATATTTAATTTTTAAAATAATCGTATTATAGCTTAGTAATTTAAGTTTAATATTACCTTGACTTTATAATTTTCAGGACATAACTTTAATATTATTTGCAATGTGATGAACAACATGTGTGTTTTGGGTAGAATCAGCCTAGGGTCTTGGGTTGGGAACCCCAACAGAGGAGAGGGCATACATCATAAAGAGACACACAAACAAACATACCTAGTATGTAAATAGTTAAACTTGGCACAAAAGGTCTTACCCGTAGGTCCTACATTTGAGGTCATTCCCATCGAGTTCAAACCCTCATCTTGTTTCTTGTGCTTTTAAGACCTGCAATTCAGTTAAGGCAAAGCATATACACCAAAAATGACTGAAATCATGTTCATGATATCAAGGTTATATCATATGAGCATGTAAGTAAATAAGCATTAATGTGAGATTTTATAAGCAAGTCATGACATAAATTAATGCCTAAAGACCATAAACATCAAGGATAAGACAATGCCTCTTTATTAATGTAAGTTAAAGAAAATACAGAAGAACTGTAACTTGAGTTGTCCGCCAACTCGAAGCGAAACCATCAACCGTCCTCCAAGTTTGTCCTGCTGAGGCCTCAGAAATCCTCCTCCATAAGTATACACAAGGATGTCATGAAGGGATGATGAATATCTCAAGAAGGAAATAGAGGTTTCCTATGACTAGGAGTGCAAAAGGCATAGGGATATCTTCAGACTTGATCATGGATGTAATAAACTATAATACCAATATCTAATCCTTCCTCCTCCTCTAGGCCTTCCCATGGAGATGTATTTATACTTCTCCAAATTATTTTTTTCAATTGGGAAATAGTTGGGCCATGTGCTATAGTAGGTGGGTATCCAGTCAAACCCGTAAACCCCGACCGAATTAAGGGAGATTATATACATTTTTAATGTTTTAACACATATACGCGGGTTGGATATAGGTTGACCCGCGTGTACACGTGCTTTATATTGGGCATGATCTTGTATGGGATTTAAAACATTTTTTTTTAGAAATTGACCAAGTCTGGTAGGGAAAGGTTGCCCTATGCCATATCATAGAGCATAAAATCTACCAAGGGTGGTAAATGTTGCTATAACAATGTGTCATTGCAACATGGAAAACAACAAATGTCATCACAATTTGACAAAGATTAACATTGTCACAATGCTATGAACAATAAATGTCGTCACAATATGGGGGATAATAAGCAACATCTCAATGTGCCAAACAACAAATAACGTCTCAATATGATGAATAATAAATGTCATTGCAATGTGGTGAACAATAAGCATCATTGCAATGCGATGCACAAAAAATGACACCATAATGTGATGAACATCATATGTGATCACAATTGGACAAAACATTGATGTCATAATGCAACAAACAAAATCATTGAGAAGCATGGTCAACCATGTTTAACTAAATCAATAATGATCTTCCCTTGGTTGAATAAGGTCAAACATGGTCATAGGACGTCAACCACAATAAATTGTAGACAATAATGTCAACGATGGTTAACATGGTCAACATGGTCAAGATGGATGACCATGTTCAACCAAGATCAAACATGGCCAAACTAAGGTCAATAATGGTCACCACAGTTGATAATGGTTAACTGCGTTAAACCATGGTCAAGATGGACAACCATGGTCAACTAAGATCAAACATGGCCAAACCAAGGTTAATAATGGTCTACATGGTCAACATGGTTGATAATGGTTAATTTTAGCCAACAATGGTCCAGATAGTCAAGATGGAAAACCATGGTCAACATGAGAATCATGGTTGAGCGATAATCTATAAGTTTAATAATAATATTATTTGCAATGTGACAAACAATCAATGTTGTTGCAACCTGATGAACGCCAAATGTTTTCACACTGTTAAGAATAATAAAAAAATTTGCATTGTGGAAAATGACAAACATCATTTCAAAATGAAAAACAATAAACTTCATCACAGTGCGGTGAAAAATAAATAATGTCATATTATAGTGAACAACAAAAAATGTTGTAATGTGATGAACAACAAAGATCATCACAACATGACAAACAATAAATATCATCACAATTTATGAACAATAAACAATGTTAAAATGTGATGAATAACAAACATAGTTTCAATGTGATACACATTAAATGCCATCACAATGCGATGAACAATAAACATTGTCACAATATGGTGAAAAATAAACAACAATGCAATGTGCCAAACAATAAAGTCATTGCAATGTGATGAACTATAATTGTTGTCATAATGTAACAAACAATAAACAACATCACATTGATTAGTAGTAAATGTCATCACAATGTGATGCATAACAAGCAATACGAGAATGTGATGAGCATCATATGACATCACAATTCGACAAAAAAATGATGTTACAAGGAAACAAACAAATTCATTAATAACAATAGTTGACCATGTGTTAACTAAGTTAACGATGATTTCCCCTTAGTTGACTGAGGTCAAACAAGGTCAACCATGGTCATATGTAGTCAACAATAGTCAATCATAGACAATAAGGTCAATGATGGTCAACATGGTGAAGATGGCCAACCGTGGTCAACATGGTCAACAATAGTCGTATATAAATAAATGATGACAACCCTAGTCTACAATTGTTGAATAAGCTCAACCATGGTCAAACATTGCCATGCAAGCTCAGCCATGCTCAAGCATGGAGACCAAGTTCAACCATAGTCAACCTTGTTCAACTATGTTCAAACAAGCTTAACCATGTTCAACAACATTTATCCATGCTCAACCACAATCAACCACAACCAATCATGGAAAACATGGTATAACCATGCTAACCATGGTTTACATGGACTACCATGTTCATGGTAAACCATAACTTGACCATATTTAACTATAGTCAGTTACCATGTTCAAAGAGGGTCAAGCAAACTTAACCATGGTTAAACATGTCACTAAGTCTAGCCATGGCCAACCTTGTTCAACAATATGACATTAATGTAACACAATTACAATGTTACATTAATGGTTGACCATGGTCCATCATTGGAAAAATTTATATAAATAAATAAAATACGAGATTATTAAAGTGGTTTATCAAACAACAACAATGATGTAAGATTATTATTCCTTATAAACAATTGTCAACCTCATCAACCCTCTTCAAACATTAATGTAACACTAATGTAACATTAACATTAGTGTAACATGAATGCATTGTTACTTAATGGTTGATCACAGTCAACCCTCGTCTACCACGAGCAACGTGTAATGATGATCAACCCTTGTTAACCATAGTCAACCATCATCAACCATTAAAAACCCTGAGCAACCATGGTTAATCATTCTCAACCGTTTGTAACCATAGTCGGATAACGTCGATCATAGTCAACCATCGTCTACTTATCCATTCCACTCACATGGGCTCTTAACTTGCACACTCACATTAATAAAGAACATAAATCAACATCATTTTTGACATTTCATATACCAATTAACACCATTATAAGTGGAAAATGATACCTATTAACATATATCAACCATTCTATTAATATAATTTTATTAATTATATTATTGTATATAAATATTTACTTTAAATATATTATTATTATTTCTTAATATTAATAATAAAATTTAAATTATTTTATAAACAAGGGGGTCTCATACACAATTTGAGTCTCCTTGGTTGGTGACCCTTAAATTATGGATATTTATTATTATTATTATTTTAAAATTAAAATTATATCATAATTTTAAATAATTATTTATGAAAAAGATAATAACAAATTTGAATACATTAATATCACTACACTCTTACAAGTATGGCAGAATTCTATGGATACATATGGCATATTGGGTGATCGAGAAAAAAAACGCATAACTTAAAGCAATTTAGGTGAGAGAGATTAGGTGAGAGAGAAAACAATAGATAACGTACTTTCATACTTTGATCAATGTATATATTTAACATTTATTATTAAATGTATTATGTTAAAATAATAAATAATTTTTAAATTGATATTTCCATGTTAAATTTTATATAAAAAAAAGATATTGCATAAAATCTAAGATATATATATATATATATATAAGATAGAATTTAGTTTAGCTTGTTAGATGGAATAATTGTTATCTTATTTAAATTCAAATTTTGTAAGTTGACATGTTGACACTATAAAAGAGAGAGTATATATGTATATTCAAAGTTGTAATAGTTTTTTATTTAATATTTTTAAAAAATGTGTTTTTTAAGTAAATGTTAAAATGTAATTGAAATAGATTCAAAACCAAAGGGGGTAGAGTATGTATGCCTTAGTAGACTTAGAAGTCAATTTGTTGTGCAAAGGTGGGCCCCTTGTCCCACAAATAAGGGGGTCTCATACACCAATTTGGTCCCTTGCCCCACAAATAAGGGGGTCTCATACACTAATTTGGTTCCTTGTCCCACAAATAAGGGAGTCTCATACACCAATTTGGTCCCTTGTCCCACAAATAAGGGGGTCTCATACACCAGTTTGGTCCATTGTCCCACAAATAAAAGAGTCTCATTCACCAATTTGGTGACAAACAAGAGGGTCTCATACCACAATTTAACAATTTAGCTTCTTGATTAGCCCTCACCTTAAAATTAGATAATAATAATAATAAATAATATATAATATATAAAATTAAAATTAAATATTGTTAAAAAATGTATTTAAAAAAAATAATTTAATGCTATTAATTATTACTAATATTAACCATAATAAAAAAAATTATCTTTTTTACTCTTTAGGTTAACATGTCCTTTTCATAATTAAAATATCACATAAAACTTTTCTTAAAACTTTAAAAAAAAATCTAAAACATTATATTAAAATATATTAAAATTTAATTTAAAAAACATTTGTAAATTACTCATAAAGTATTTCAAATAATATAATTAACTTAAATAATGGTTTTCATTATTAATTAACAACTAAGCTAAAAATAAAAACAAATAAAGGCATACATCAACTAATCTAAAAATAAAAACAAAAAAGCACGTACATATAACTTAAAACTCAAGTTAAACCCCTCATATTTTTAAAAAGTGAAAAAAAAAACCATATAGTACCTTGTGAAAAATCTACCATGTTCAATGAAGATATGTTCAATGAAGATAAGTTCATTAACTACCGGCAAGTGTGTCCGAAAGTCCCATACCTCTCTCTAAGAATTTTTATATAGTCTATGTTTTGACAAAAGTATTTCTATATGTAATTTGGGCCGAAATTTTTCTTATAACTAAATCCATATCCATTAACATAAATCAAATCACAACCTTCCTTGTCAAAGCCGTAGAGACAGACCTAAAACCTTCCTTCTCCGTACATGAAATTGTCCATTGTATTAGTTCAAGCTAAAATAAAAAAACTCATAGCACCCCATAAGCAGGCAACTTGAAAGCACGATTTGTGTTATTTGACCACTTTGAAATTTGTAATCCAAACCCTGTGCCCTTATCTTTACTTGTAGTTTGGGAAATAAACCCTTTTCCACTTTATCTTCAGTTTTAACACTATATTTCATGGATAACTGAAATTTTTACCTGTCAAGCGACCCATGGAAATCCATTTTTTCGGGATTTATTGTGGCCAATGATGGCCGCGATTCATTATTTGACTTTCACCTCCTGCCCATCGCTTCATCTCATTTCTTCGTGTATCTATTTATTCACGTCTAGGGCAACCGCCAACAACATTCGATCTTCGGGCTTTGGAAGGGTTGCGAGTGATATACGAATTAGAGACCCACGGTTGGCTTATCACACAGTTTCGCCGAAGGAGTGTCTGCTAAACTTTTCTGTATTATCTTACTCCATTTGTAACAGGAAATCGTTAATGGCTCCCACAGACAGAGATCGTAGCAAGAAAGTTGTGGACGCGGATGTGAATGATGCCAAGAAAGTGAATTACAGAGGCGTGAGAAAGAGACCGTATGGTAGATACGGCGCTGAAATCAGAGATCCCAACATTAAAAGACGCAGGTGGCTGGGTACCTACGACAGTCCGGAGCAAGCGGCTAGAGCATATGATGATATGGCTAGAATTCTTAAAGGAACCAGAGCAAAAACCAACTTCCCACCTTCCTCCATTCAGCTCGACACCGTCCACAACCAGGGATGCAGCCCCGCCGCCACTACCAGACTGTCTATCCCTCCGCTGCCATCTCCACCAGCTCATCACGACAACAACAAGAATGGGTTGTTTGCGAGTATCTCTGAACAAATAAAGCCCTCGACTAACGTTTATATGAATGAGGTATTGGAAGTAGAAAGAGTTAGCCATCAGAGGATGAGTCTGCCAAGTACTAGTATTACTATTCCAAATATCATTCCCACCAAATTCCCACCTTCCTCCCTTCATCTCGACACCTTCCACAGCCAGAGATGCAGCCCCGCCGCCAATACCAGACTGGCTACCTCTATGCTCCCCTCTCAACCTGGTAATCACGACAACAACAAGAATGGGTTGTTTGGCAGTATCTCTGAACAAATAAAGCCCTCAACTAACATTTATATGAATGAGATATTGGGAGTACAGAGAGTTAGCGATCACATGATGAGTATGTCAACTACTAGTTTTAGTATTCCCACTATCATTCCCACAAATCTTATAGACTACGCTATCCTTCTGCAGCAACAGCAACAACCGCAGCCTATGGTGATGCTGCAACAGCCCTATCCGATGGTGATGCCCTTTTGGGGACAAATGGCCGCGCCTCACATGATAAATAAACCCAATGACGATAAGTGGGTGGGAGCAGGTGCAGTGAAAAATATACTTCAGACAACCAACTCACAGACTCGTGTTTATGATTCGGGGGGAGTAGGTGCAGTGAAAAATATACTTCCTACAGCCAGCTCACAGACTAGTGTTTGTGATTCGTCCTCGCCTACAGCAGTATCGTCTACAGCAGTATCAGACATTCAACCTTCCCATCTTGATCCTCTTATAGAGGAAAAAGTGACTCCGAAGGCATTTGATTTGAACCTTCCACCCGGAGAAGAAGATGAGGAAGATAATAGTTTACCCTCTCTCACTCTCTCTCTTGGATTGAATTTTCACAGAAATTCCTCGGGTGGTCCGAAGCATTAGCACAAACAAGAAGATTGATTGATGGGGTTCATCACTGTATGTATGAACTGATACCCCATCAATGTATGTATGAACTGATACCTATAAGGTCTAAGGTCTAGCTTTGCTGTTCTTATTTCTGTAGTTTGCAATATGTGATTCTGTTTTCAGCGGGTGTTTTAGGTTTTAACATGGACTTGTTTTTGTTATTAGGGTAATTCATTGAGGACATGAAGTATTCATTTAAACATATTTTACAAAGTTCAACCTCCTTCTTGGTAGGAGAGCGAGCTTATTCGTTTCTGTTGCTTGGTAGCAGGGCTTACCATTCATTTGAACTTTCTGTAATCGAATGAGTACCTTGTACAGATTTAATGTAATAGGAAAATTCAGTATTATCTAGTTGAAAGCCATATTACGCATTCATTTAAGTTTTCTGTGTGTCAATGAGTAGCTTGTACAGATTTATTGTCAGAGTAAGAATTGTTATTATTGATCTAAAACTCTGGGCAAATTATCTTTATGTACTACCTTTTGTTGGAGTTATTATGTTTAACGTTTTGATGGATTTATTAGGTTTATAGTTCTTTTAAACTAATAAACTGACCTCGCATAAATATACTGCGTACATATGTTTTAGCTGTAGCTCATTTCATTTGTGTAGTTTGTTATGTTTTAGCTGTAGCTCATTTCATTTGTGTAGTTTGTTCTTTGTGATTTTCATTTGTGTTTGTTTTAGATTGGAAGATGGGCATGCTTCAAGTTAGCAGTGTAGATATTTAATCTACTTCCTCATAATAGAGCTTACTCTTTCCTTTAAATTTTCTCAAAAAGCCAATGGATATTTTAAATAGATTTTTTTTTTTTCAAAATTCTTCCAAATTCAATTCAATGGATATGTAGGTAGATTTATTGTTTTGCAAAACTCAATGAATAGTTTGCTAAGAAAATTTAATGGATATTTTAGGTAGATTTATTTTTTTGCAAAATTTCTCAAAACTCAATAGATATTTTATATACATTTATTTTTTTTCCCAAACTCAATGCAGAGTTTGTTCTTTAAATTTTCTTAAAAGTTGATGGATATTTTAGGTAGATTTATCTTTTGCAAAATTCCTCAAAATTCAATGGATATCTGATTATTTTTGGAACTTGCAGTTACTCAATCAATCTTGAATATTAGAATATTGAATTATGGCCTGGTTACATGGGCATTTTCTTTGGGTATAGACATTATCATTTTTTTAATTAAAATTCGATTTTATTATGATTTAGATTATTATAAATGTTTATTCAAGGATTTGAACTAGTGACCTATGACAAGTAGTGTCTTAAGAATGGACCCATTCACCATCAATCTAAACTTTCATGGACAAGTCATAATTTAGTTCTTCTTCTTGGAATAACTTGAGATGATGTATGTTTACTAACTATTGATAGCCATAATGGTTAGCTCAAAATGGTCTAGATCTAGATATGAAAATCTTTGATATTGTTTCTAATTGGTTTTGGTTGCAAGTTAGACTCTCTTCAATTCCCTTGGGACAATGCCAATAATCAGAGTCAATTTTTTACCATCCAGGAAATGTGGGAAAGTACTTTGGGTTTCTCATGCTTTCATAAGTAAAAAATGATGCCTATTGGCATTAACCATTTACCATCCATTTAATTTATATAGTCTCCTTAGTCTTTTAATGTATTAGGACTAAATGTTTTACCATTTTAATTAATATGAATCTGGGTTCATTTCAAGTAAAAATTTACCATCTATTAAAGTTATATGGATGTCCAAATTCTTAATGTATTCTGATTGATTTTTTACTAGTTAATTAATTTGGAACAATCTTTATTTACAAAATCAAAATGGGGAACTTATAATTACATAAATTTTGATTCAATCTTTGAGTAGTTTATTCAAATTTGAAAATGGTAAAGATATAATCTCTATTTGTGATTCAGATTGGACTAATTTAGATTAATATGATCCCAACTTTGGAAATAGTATATTAAGAATGGAAAAATAGAATTTTTATTACTTAAAATTGTAGTTACATTTTTTACCATTTAAATTTGTCATTACATTTGCCATTTAAAAAACCATTCGGAAATTCATCCAATCTACCCGCAAAAGTAGAAACAAACCAGCACCTCTGCCAGCCTCCATTTCAACTCCTCAATGGTTACTCCACGCAAATTATTAGCAATTTGTTGGAAGAAGAGTGCCTACTGAAAGTAATTGGCCCCTACTAGATGAAGATTAAATGGAGAATGTGGGCCATGCTTTTCTTGCGTCGGATTCGCAGGAAAGACTCTCGAAGTAATCACTTTTCTCAAACTACCCATGAAGAATAAGTTTCTACTGTATAGAAAAAATATTATTATTTATACTGAAAAATTATTATTATTTATAAAGAAATACGCAAAAGCTAGTTGTGATGAGACATCATATATGAGGAAGCTAAACCTGAAAAGTCTCAGGTTTTATAGCTTCACATTACTGTAACTAAATTTCCTTGCTAGCAGTTTACATCAAAATCCCCCTCCTAAATTTCAACTCCACTCTCTTCAATTTTGGCTTTACACACCACCATGTGTGAAGACGAGGAGTTTTGATCAGAAACGTTTTAAATCTATTCCACCACACAATTTTGTTTTTTCTGGATCACCATGAAAGTCTTTAAATCTATTTTTCTGGATCACCATGAAAGTCTTTAAATCTATTCCACCTTCGCACAAATTTGTTTTTCCTTGATCACCATGCACAGATAAAATTTATCAAAACATAGAAGCGATATTATTTTTGTGTTTATGTGATGCCCTACATTGGAATCTAACTATGAAAGTTTTTCTCAAATTGGAACCCACATCATGTCCAAGGAATGTCTTACTTTTTGATGGGTTCTGAATTACCATTTGATGGACCCCTGAATTCATGCATGTAAGAGGGAAAAACCATATTTACATAGATTTAAAAACTTTTATATAAGGAGAATGGGAAAATTGAAGAAAGAAGAAAATATCTCATTGCTAGATGTACTTCAATTTAATTTAAAGGAGCAATGGAAATTTCTAGTGATAGTTTGAAGATAAGACTTACAATGCAATAGATAAGGATGCTAAGCAAGCTTATAAGCTTCAAGGCTTCTTAATTGGAACTATAACACCCCGGTCCCCTACCTTCCCCATACTCAAAACATAGGAAGGAAATAAATAAAAAACAAGAATGGGTCTTAGAGGCCCACAATTTTTTATAAGCAAACAAAAGGATACAACCTTTTATAAGTTGACAAAAAGAGAAAAACTATAGGAACATCCCCCCCCACCCCTCCCCCAACAAAAAGAAAATACATAAAAAAGGATAGAAAGAAAGAGAAAATTGAGGAGGTGTAGGAAGGAAGACTCAAGATGACCACCCAACTACAACTTCTTTCACTTCAATCATTTTTTATTTCACTCCAATCATTTGTTGTAATTTAAGAAACCTTGGTGATGCCAAGGAATTTGTCAAAATATATACAACATGTTCTTTAATAAACACATACTACATGCTAAGAACACCATCTTGAATAAGTTTGAAAATTAAGTGCATAGGGATCTCAATATGTTTGGTATTTTAATGCTCCATAGGATTTCTATAAATTTTTATTGCAATATGATTATCATACTAGAGAAGAGTAGGTTGATCCCTTTGAATATCAAACTCAAGAAATAAATGTCACTATCAAAGAACTTCTTGACTTGTCACAACTACAACTCAATGCTTAGCTTATGTGGTAGATAATGCAATCATTGTTTGTTTCTTGCATAACCAAGCAATAGGAACAAAACCAAGATAGAAAAGGATCCATAGGAGGATTTTTGGTCATCCATTGATCTAGTCTAGTCAGAATTTGTGAAACCCACAAGCTCAAGAGAACCAACAATATAGTGAATGCAAAAATTTCAAGTGCCCTGGATATATATCAAAATATGCTTTGCTTCTTTCTAGCAACTCTAGTGAGGATCTTGACAGAATCTAGAAACCTTCCCTACTCGATAAGGAATGTCGAGTGAGGTGCAACTAGTGGTAAGAGTAACGCTACATTGAAAGTGAGTAGGTGCACACTTACAATTAGCCGTGCCAAAGGTTTGAAGTAACTCAAGGGCATATTTATGCTAGAATATGGTGATCCCTTTTGAAGACAAATGAACCTGCAAGCCAAGAAAGTAATGTAGGAGGCCAAAATATGTCATAGAAAATTGTCCCATCACTACATCATTAAAATTTTGAATCATAGATGAAGAACTCCCTATGAGGATCAAATATCCCACAAACAAAACTAGAATCAATAAGTTAGAGGCCTATTTTTTAGTGTAAATTTTAGGATCAAAATAACAATGGTCGAATCTAAAAGAAAGTAAAAATGTATCCATCTTCTCATACCAAGCTCGAGGGGCTTGTTTGGAACCATACAAGGAATGATGAAGCTTGAAGACAAGTGAAGAATCTTGCACAAAACGAGGGGTCACTCCATGTAAATCTCCTCATGTAGATCATCATGCATAATGGAACTCTTTACATCAACATGGTAAACTAACTAGCCTTAGCAAGTAGGTAGAGAAAGCACAAAACATATAGAATACATATTGGAAATAGGGGAAAAGGTATGGAAATAATCGATCCCTTCCACCTATGAAGATCCCTCTGCCATAATAGCATCCTTATATTTGTTAATAGAGCCATATGCAACATATTTGGCTTTGTAGAGCTACCTTCAATGAACTAACTTACATCCCTTTAGAAGAGGAACATTATCCCAACTATGATTCTTTATCAAAGAATAATACTTGTTTGTCATGGTAGTATCCTAGTGAGGTATTCCAACAACATCATAAAACTATTATGGATCTTTTGAAATGGTACTACCTAAAAAGGAGATTTATTTCGACTCCAAGCGATTTCAGGTTAGATAAATGAAACTAATTATGTCATAGCCATATATATCAAGCTACTTTATCTTGTGAACCCTCCTCCTTGAGGATTCATGAATAAGTTGCTCTTTATTTGACTCGTCATATTCTAATGGTGTTGTTAGGAGATTTTATTTTGGCTTATGACATTAAATAATACTTTCTTCTTATACTAGATATTCAAAGGAATCACAATTATAGGACCATTATTAACCATTAAAGATGAGGAAGGAGCGGAAGAGGATCCTCCATTGTTGTTCTCATCAAAATTAACATCTCTTAAAAATGAAACCTCCTTAGAGGTAGGATGAAGGAGCCAATAAACCTTCATGCCTTCATGCCTTCCATGGCCTTGCATATTTAATCTAGAATTAAATCCCTAGAAGTATTGCCATATACCCTAAAACAAGATTCATGAGTTTTCTCATGTGTCCAAGCTTCCTTTGGAGTCATATGTTGAACTACCTTATTGTTGAGTTACACAATGGGTATGTATTTACTCTTAATTCCATCACCTTTTTCCTCTTTTCTTATCTCTTTCATATCTTGATATGCTAATATATTGATGGATTGTGATAAGAAACAAATAAACTACTCTCGATTAAGATTTAGCCATTGTAACTAACTCTTATTCCTTTTTATGTAGAGAAACGACAGAAGGAACAGTTGTTGTTCCACAGAGACGGAACAACATAAACCAGCAAAGGAAGAATGAGGCACGCCGGTTATGGTCAGGTCGGAGGATGAATCACGAGGATCAATGCTAAATATGAAGGGTGTCAGAAGATAGTATTTAGTTGTGAATCCCTCAGGATCTCCCAATATTGAGGGATCACATTTATGTTTTACCTCTTTTAGGAGGAAAGGGAATTGACTTGATGTTCATTTCAAATTGTAATTTTATAGCACAGACTCTTGCTTTTGGAGGAACACGACCATATTGTAATGAGAACTGAGTTCAATGATTAATATATAATTTACGTTGTTGTTCATTCGTATTATCTGAAGTGGCTTAGCAGTATTCGCTAGTGGCTAAGGGTCCGACCTCTCGTGGATCAAACTCTTATCCCTTGTGTTATGTATTTCTGATTCACGCAAGTTTGATTAGTTTGATATTTTTCCCATTTTCTATGAGTTTATCTTATTTTCTATTTACCGATTTCCTATATTGAAGTTAGTACATTTTCTTTACATGTTTCGCAGCATTGTCATTTAATTATAGTTATGCTTATTGAAGATTAAATTAATTAGCCATTAAGACAATGAACCTTATTGATTTCATGAGTTGAAAGAGTTTGGTTACTACTACTCAACTCTAAGTTGACATCATTTCCATTTGAATTGCTTAATTGAGATTGAATGTGATTTAGATAGAATCAACTAGAAGAGATTGGTTAATGCTACTACACTCTCGGTTGATGCTATTGTCAATGGAATTGCTTGTTTGAGATTTGATTACGATTTTAGTTGCAGATGAAGTTGCAGATGAAGTTGCAGATGAAATTGCAGATGAAATTGCAGATGATGGGCCAAAGCATGTTGCAAAGGGACAGGAAGTTTGGGAGGCAGCAACATCTATGGTGACAGTTGAGACAATAGTGATAGCAGCAGAAGAGGCACTGATGCCTTATGTTTTTTATTCTAACAATTGTTTTGTGAGTACAGGTCTAAATGAAGATGCTGGAAAAAACCTGCTAGACAAATAAATTGAAATGATGAGGCAGATGATGATGAAGGAATCCCGGAAGAGACTAGCAACAGTGAAACAGAAGAGAAGCAGCAAGAGGAAGACAGTAGAAGATTGGAAGAGTGTAGCTAGTGGAGCAAAGCAGCATAAAGTGTGGAGACCTGGAGAAGAACAACAGACAGAAGCAGCGGCAAATGGAAACTTTCAGCACAAAGTATGGGATCCAGGCACATGATCAGGAGATCATGATTAATTTTAAGGTTGGGTGTATGATGCAGGAGCATCGAGACCGTCCTCATTTGTAAATCTGGAATAAAGAGGGGGCGTGATAATTTTAGTATTTTGTTATGGAAATATTCTTTCTCTAAAATAATATGAGAGAATAATTAGAAAAAGGATTGGGATAGGATTTCTATGATTTTTCAATTAAAATTAGGAAAAAAAAAATAGGGAATAAAGCTTCAAGCTTTAAGTCATTGTGAAAAAAAGGAAAAATCTTGCTTTTCTAGGAGATAAGGTTTGATCTATCCTTTATGTACATATCCATTATTATTATAAATAAATGAAGCAGCTAAAGCTCTCATCAGAGAGGAGCGGGTGGCAAAGTATAATTCTAAAAACTCTCTGGCATTTTAGTGCAATGGGTTGCGCAATTGATTTTCCTTTGATATATATTTAATTATGTATTAAGCTTAGTGGCCGGACAACGAATCCTAAACGTTGTATGTGCATGTTTAATTCTTCGTTTTGACTGAATTATGAGTATTGGGGGATCCTGCTAACTTGTATGTCTAAGCCAAGGTTAATTGAATTGTGTGTTGAAGCGATTGAACAGGACTGCACTGTATATAGAAAGGGAATCTGTGGGACCGACTTTCTCCTTCAGCGTGATTGATGTAGAACTCCAGAGATAGCTATGCATGGTGTGTGTGAACGGTATGGGACAATGGAATAGAATGGCAGTTCTACAATTTAAAAAAAACAACGCCTTGAATTAATGAGATGCGTTTCTGTGTATGGCGAACCTGATGTATTTTTATGTTATAAAGATTGTATTTAACCGTGTTAGATGCGTTGTGTTTTAGTTTCTATTGTATGGACAGCGGGATTGTATTGTTGAATTGCATCAATAATAACCGTGGACAATGAAACACGGGCTTAAGTCTGTGTATAAACGTGTTGAGCACACACCTTCACCACGTTTAAAGGCTGGTTGGATTATAACATTGCATGTTGAGAATTGTGAGCACGTGATTGCATATATACATATGTAAACTATGGAGCAGATGCTGCCTATGCGCGTGGAAAAGCAGGAGTGCGGGGTTGCAAGTTTGGAGCGGGTACAAACAATATTTAATTCCGAAGAGAGGAGCGCGGAAGATTTATATGGTTCCCATTACTATTGTTGTGTATATGTGTTTAATTCCGGAGCAGAAGAGCGCGTGGGTTCATTGATATTTTTTTTTAACTGTGCATATGAAACTGTGTTTGAATTCTAGGCAGAGTCATAATATAATATATATATATATATTATATAATATATAATAATATATATATAATATATATTATATATATATATATATATATAATTATATATATATAATATATAATATATATATACATACGCAGAGGCAGAGTATTTGCTTAAGGGGTCTTAAGACATCAGGCGCACCCATGTTAATCACAAAGGGATGAAATTGCGAGATTTTGTTTATTGGGATAATGAAGGAACTGCATTATTATATGCCTCAGGATTAGAAGATCCTGGGTATTGTAGACTTGGCTAGCCCTGCATCAATCGCACACCAAATTCGTTCCAGGGTATTGACCTTGAGGATACTGAAGACCATAACTGAGTTGAGGGTAAGACTGATAATACGGTTGACTAGAAGGCGGTTGGTAACCTTGAGGTGGGTACTGACCTTGGGGTTGATAACGCTGAGGCACGTACTGATACTGGGGTTGACCTTGAGGTACGTACTGATATTGATTTTGGGTGCATACTGATATTGAGGTTGACCTTGGGGTACGTACTGATACTGAGGTTGACCTTGGGGTACATACTGAGTCTAGGGTTGACCTTGAGGAATGTCCTGTCCCGTAGGTATGTACTGTCCTTGAGGTTGGCCTCGAGGCGCAAATTGAGTACCTTGAGGCTACCCACCAGGCATATACTGAGTACCCTGAGGTTGCCCCCCAGTGGAGTCGCCATTTTGTCACGCGGAATTAGCCGATCTTGCGGACAAGACAGACCTTCCTAGAATCTAATGAAGACCTAATGACAAACAAACCAAGCAGACACTATCTTTCTCTAAATGCGCTTTATAAATAATGGAAAACAAATGTGTTTAAGGGCCTACCTCATGTTCAACGCAAGTTTGGAGATGCCTTCGCTCCTTTGATCCAGGTAAGTTCCTTCGTCGCAAACCTGTAAGCACAAACAAGGCAAACGATTAAATAGCACCTGAATATCCAATATTATAAAACATATTTAGCATGAAAATCAAGGAGTCCATGAAACAAATAGCATAAGATACTTGTTGAGAAGAATGAGCTTGATTGTATTAATTCAAAGGGAAAGAACCTTACAACCTTTGCCTTGACGATGTACAAGCTCCTTCCAGGGTCCAACAAGAAGTCTCCTCTACTTTGACAAGCTTCACTCACTCCCTAATGAGGCCAAAAAGGTATGTGATCTCTCCTCTTAAGCTCAAATAGGAAGTCTTGATTTCACTAGCATTTACCCTCAAAAGTTCAGCTTCTAACCCCCCTGGCCACTGACCCAATGCCTCAATTTATAGTGCAATGGAGATCAGTTACCAACTCCTCCTTCAAAGGGATAGAATCCTCCTTCAAAGGATAGCTCCTCTCAACAAGGGATTAGTTCCTCCTATGATGGGATGCAATGAACCACTTGGAGCAAACAAATCCACATAACAAATGCTTCTAGAAAACTCTAGAATTAACCCAAGATGAGTTTTTTAAGATAAAGATTGCGCCTTTTGACTTTTACAGGGGTACGCACCCTCCCCTTTACATAAAGAGTGTATAATTAAGTACGCTGATAACTTAAAGAAAAGGTGTGGGCCCGCAGGCAAAAGTAAGAGAAAGTGCGGAACCAGAGTTACATTGTTTTTTTGATGTCTTTCTCTCATTTTTCAAGCTTGTTTTGAAGATCTGAGGTTTAAGACTTGCTTAGGAAGCTGGTATAGGTAATGATAGGCCTACACCGACTGCAAATGATCAAGGTGACGATATTTTTGTGTAACAGGATCTATAGATTACTATTTATTGCATGTGCATGAAAATTAAAATTTATGCAAAAAATAGAGAACATTGAAATAAAAACTCACAAACCACGATTTTACACAAGATATAAGATGTAAAATCCTTTATGGAGAAAACGTAACTAGAAGGTGAAGCCTTTATGCTCTCTTTATCTTAATAGAAAATAGTTGCAAGTATAAAGAAGTAAGGCATGTGGCCCATATCATACTCTAGAGAAAAAATTATATCTATTTTGTCTCTCCCTATCCCTCTCAGCTACTCTTCTTGTGTATGTAACAAGTGCACTAAAAAATAATTGAACCCCTTTTCCTCCTAGTGGTTCAATTATAAAAAAAAACCCATAGCCTACTCATGGTTAGGTTTCACTACCTCCACTCTTAAATAGAGTTATAATATGAACTCATATAGATTCGTCTTCATCATGATCATCTAGATAGCCCCCTTTTCATTAGTAATGGAGGCTGACATGGAATTCTCTCAAACTATGGTGGCCAAAACAAGAGGGCTAACTTCTGAGTAGCATAAATTTTGCATACAAAATCCTATTGAGGCATTTCTTGCCACGTTGGAAAGGTATTTGTGTGTAGAATATAAAAAGAAAAAGGTACAACACTCAAACAATAAAATTTTACCCAAAAAAAATTTCATTCGATGCCTCAAAATTCTCTTGAAAGGTTTCAAACCCCAATTTGTGAAACTGGGTTATGCCAATAAAACTAGTCTTGCGAGCTTATTCCTCCACTTTTTACACTCTGAAAGCATCAAGATGGATGGAAAATAATATAATGATGCAATCATGATCACTTGGTCTACTAATATACCCCATTCACATTGGTCGTCAACTAGCACAACCACATTAATAAATTGGTTTATCTATATAGATATCGATATGTATATATATATATATATATATATATATATATATATATATATATTATGTATGTATGTATGGTATGTATGTATGTATGTATGTATGTATGTATGTATGTAATGTATGTTGTATGTATGTATGTATGTATGTACGTACGTACATACATACATACATACATACATACATACATACATACATACATACATATATATTAATTTGTATCATTTTCGACCTTTCATATGTCAATTGATGCCATATTCTCAACCATAGTCCACCACCCGTATGCCTATAGTTGACTATAGTCAACTATAGTCCACTAGAGTCATCATGTCCGCCATGACGATAGTCAGTCATAAGAATCATGCCCATAATCAACATGGGTATCATGTTCAACTTTAATCAACATGGCCACCATAGTCAACATGGGTGCCATGGTGAACCTAGTCACCATGGGCATCATGGTTAACCATAGTTAGCCACAATCATAGTAAAAATTGACAAACAAAATTTAACTATAGTCAACCATAGTCAAACATAGTGAACCATAGTGAACCATAGTCAAAACATAGTTAACTAAGTTAACCATGATCTCCCCCTAGTTGATTGAGGTCAAATAGGGCCAACCATAGTCATGTGTGGTTGAACATAGCCAATCGTAAACAACAAGGTCAACCATGGTGAACATGGTCAAGATGGCCAACCATGTTCAATCAATGTAAAAAATGGTCAAACCACAATAAAAAATGGTCTACACAATGAGCATGGTTGATTATGGTCAATTGTGGTCAACCATGGTTAGCATGATTAAGATGGCCAATGATGGCCAACATAGCCATATATATTAATTTTGTCATGAAAGCTAGTAACTTAAAACATAAATAATTTTCTAGAATAAATTTAATAATTAATATTTAATATTATTTTAAGTGTTTCAATATTTAATTTTTAAAATAATCGTATTATAGCTTAGTAATTTAAGTTTAATATTACCTTAACTTTATAATTTTCAAGACATAACATTAATATTATTTGCAATGTGATGAACAACATGTGTGTTTTGGGTAGAATCAGCCTAGGGTCTTGAGTTGGGAACCCCAACAGAGCGGAGGGAATACATCATAAAGAGACACACAAACAAACATACCTAGTACGTAAATAGTTAAACTTGGAACAAAATGTCTTCCCGTAGGTCCTACGTTTGAGGTTGTTCCCATTGAGTTCAAACCCTCATCTTCTTTCTTGTGCTTTTAAGACCTACAATTCATTTAAGGCAAAGCATATACACCAAAAATGACTAAAAGCATGTTCATGATATCAAGGTTATATCATATAAGCATGTAAGTAAATAAGCATTAATGTGAGATTTTATAAGCAAATCATGACATAAATTAATGTCTAAAGAACAGAATCATCAGGAATAAGACAACGCCTCTTTATTAATGTAAGTTAAAGAAAATACAAAAGAACTGTAACTTGAGTTGTCCACCGACTCCAAGCAAAACCGTCAACCGTCCTCCAAGTCTGTCCTGTCGAGGCCTCAGAAATCCTCATCCATAAGTATACACAAGGATGTCATGAAGGGATGATGAATATCTCAAGAAGGAAATAGGGGTTTCCTATGACTAGGAGTGCAAAAGGCATAGGGATATCTTCAGACTTGATCATGGATGTAATAAACTATAATACCAATATCTAATCCTTCCTCCTACTCTAGGCCTTCCCATGGAGATGTATTTATACTTCTCCAAATTAGTTTTTTCAATTGGGAAATAGTTGGGCCATGGGCTATAGTAGGTGGGTATATGGTCAAACCCGTAAACCCCACCCGAATTAAGGGAGATTATATACGTTTTTAATGTTTTAACACATATACGCGGGTTGGATATAGGTTGACCCACGTGTACACGTGCTTTATATAGAGCATGATCTTGTATGGGATTTAAAACATTATTTTTTCGAAATTGACCAAGTTTGGTAGGGGAAGGTTGCCCTAGGCCATATCATAGAGCATCAAATCTACCAAGGGTGGTAAATGATGGTATAACAATGTGTCATTGCAACATGGAAAACAACAAATGTCATCAAAATTTGACAAAGGTAAACATTGTCACACTGCTATGAACAATAAATGTCGTCACAATATGGGGAATAATAAGCAACATCTCAATGTGCCAAACAACAAATAATGTCTCAATGTGATGAATAATAAATTTCATTGCAATGTGGTGAACAATAAGCATCATTGCAATGCGATGCACAAAAAATGACACCATAATGTGATGAACATCATATGTGATCACAATTGGACAAAACATTGATGTCATAATGCAACAAAAAAAATCATTGAGAAGCATGATTAGCCATGTTTAAATAAATCAATAATGATCTTCCCTTGGTTGAATAAGGTCAAACATGGTCATAGGAAGTCAACCATAATCAATTGTAGACAATAATGTCAACCATGGTCAACATGGTCAAGATGGATGACCATGTTCAACCAAGATCAAGCATGGCCAAACTAAGGTCAATAATGGTCACCACAGTTGATAATGGTTAACTGTGTTAAACCATGGTCAAGATGGCCAAACATGGTCAACTAAGATCAAACGTGGCCAAACCAAGGTTAATAATGGTCTACATGGTCAACATGGTTGATAATGGTTAATTGTAGCCAACAATGGTCCAGATAGTCAAGATGGAAAACCATGGTTAACATGAGAATCATGGTTGAGCGATGATCTATAAGTTTAATAATAATATTATTTGCAATGTGACAAACAATCAATGTTGTCGCAACGTGATGAACACCAAATGTTTTCACACTGTTAAGAATAATAAAAAATTTGCATTGTGGAAAATGACAAACATCATTTCAAAATGAAAAACGATAAACTTCATCATAGTGCGGTGAAAAATAAATAATGTCATATTATAGTGAACAACAAAAAATGTTGCAATGTGATGAACAACAAAGATCATCACAACATGACAAACAATAAATATCATCACAATGTATGAACAATAAACAATGTTAAAATGTGATGAATAACAAACATAATTTCAATGTGATACACATTAAATGCCATCACAATGTGATGAACAATAAACATTGTCACAATATGGTGAAAAACAAACAACAATGCAATGTGCCAAACAATAAAGTCATTGCAATGTGATGAACTATAATTGTTGTCATAACGTAACAAACAATAAACAACATCACATTGATTAGTAGTAAATGTCATCACAATGTGATGCATAACAAGCAATACGAGAATGTGATGAGCATCATATGACATCACAATTTGACAAAAAAATGATGTTACAAGGAAACAAACAAATTCATTAATAACAATAATTGACCATGTGTTAACTAAGTTAACGATGATTTCCACTTAGTTGATTGAGGTCAAACAAGGTCAACCATGGTCATATGTAGTCAACAATAGTCAATCATAGACAATAAGGTCAATGATGGTCAACATGGTGAAGATGGCCAACCGTAGTCAACATGGTCAACCATAGTCATATATAAATAAATGATGAAAACCATGGTCTACAATTGCTAAATAAGCTCAACCATGGTCAAACATTGCCATGCAAGCTCAACCATGCTCAAGCATGGAGACCAAGTTCAACCATAGTCAACCTTGTTCAACTATGTTCAGACAAGCTTAACGATGTTCAACAACATTTATCCATGCTCGACCACAATCAACCACAACCAATCATGAACAACATGATATAACCATGATAACCATGGTTTACATGGACAACCATGGACTACCATGTCCATGGTAAACCATAACTTGACCATATTTAACTATAGGTAAACCATAACTTGACCATATTTAACTATAGTGAGTTACCATGTTCAAAGAGGGTTAAGCAAACTTAACCATGGTTAAACATGTCACTAAGTCTAGCCATGGCCAACCTTGTTCAACAATATGACATTAATGTAACACAATTACAATGTTACATTAATGGTTGACCATGGTCAATCATTGGAAAATATATATAAATAAATAAAATACGACATTATTAAAGTGGTTTATCAAACAACAACAATGATGTAAGATTATTATTCCTTATAAACCATTGTGAACCTCATCAACCCTCTTCATCCATTAATGTAACACTAATGTAACATTAACATTAATGTAACATGAATGCATTGTTGCTTAATGGTTGATCACAGTCAGCCCTCATCTAGCATGAACAACGTGTAATGGTGATCAACCCTTGTTAACCATAGTCAACCATCATCAACCATTAAAAACCCTGAGCAACCATGGTTAACCATTCTCAACCATTTGTAACCATAGTCGGATAACGTCGATCATAGTCAACCATCATCTACTAATCCATTCCACTCACATGGGCTATTAACTTGCACACTCACATTAATAAAGCACATAAATCAACATCATTTTTGACATTTCATATACCAATTAAAACCATTATAAGTGGAAAATGATACCTATTAACATATATCAACCATTCTATTAATATAATTTTATTAATTATATTATTGTAAATAAATATTTACTTTAAATATATTTTTTATTATTTTTTATTATTAATAATAGATTTAAAATTATTTATAAACAAGGGGGTCTCATACACCAAACATTAATGTAACATGAATGCATTGTTACTTAATGGTTGATCAAAGTCAGCCCTCATCTAGCATGACCAACGTGTAATGGTGATCAACCCTTGTTAACCATAGTCAACCATCATCAACCATTAAAAACCCTGAGCAACCATGGTTAACCATTCTCAACCATTTGTAACCATAGTCGGATAACGTCGATCATAGTCAACCATCATCTACTAATCCATTCCTCACATGGGCTATTAACTTGCACACTCACATTAATAAAGCACATAAATCAACATCATTTTTGACATTTCATATACCAATTAAAACCATTATAAGTGGAAAATGATACCTATTAACATATATCAACCATTCTATTAATATAATTTTATTAATTATATTATTGTAAATAAATATTTACTTTAAATATATTTTTTATTATTTTTTAATATTAATAATAGATTTTTAAATTATTTATAAACAAGGGGGTCTCATACACCAATTTGGTGTCTGGCTTGGTTGTGACCTTAAAAATGGATATTATTATTATTATTTATGAAAAAGATAATAACAAATTTGAATACATTAATATCACTACACTCTTACAAGTATGGCAGAATTCTATGGATACATATGGCATATTGGGTGATCGAGAAAAAAAACGCATAACTTAAAGCAATTTAGGTGAGAGAGATTAGGTGAGAGAGAAAACAATAGATAACGTACTTTCATACTTTGATCAATGTATATATTTAACATTTATTATTAAATGTATTATGTTAAA
>APFE031568049.1:104325-201052 GCA_000404065.3 Pinus taeda | reverse complement strand
GATCGATCTGAAGTCAGGATATCACCAGGTGCCGATCGAGCCCTCAGATGTGTGTAAGACTGCCTTCAAATCCAAGGAGGGCCTCTTCGAATGGTTGGTCATGCCTTTCGGATTGACGAATGCTCCTGCAACCTTTATGAGGCTAATGGATGACATCTTGCGGCCATTCACCAACTCTTTGTAGTAGTATACTTGGATGACATTCTGATCTTCAGCCAGAGTTGGGAAGAGCACCTCCACCACATCCGACAGGTTCTCCAAACACTGCGGCAACACAAGCTATATGCCAATTTGGAGAAATGCACTTTTGGCATGACCCAGGTTCAATATCTATGATACATCGTTGATGAACAGGGGGTGCATGTCGATCCAGCCAAGGTCCAAGTCATTCGGGATTGACCCTCTCCAACCACTCTGATAGAGCTCCATAGCTTTCTAGGTCTTGCCAACTTCTACTGCAGGTTCGTGTTGGGGTTTTCTCATATCACTTGGCCTTTGAGTCAAGTCACCAAGGGAGGAGCGAAGGAAAAAAAAATTTGGTCTAAATCTCAACAGAAGGCATTCATAGAGTTGAAAGATCGCCTCTGCACGGCACCAGTGCTCGCGTTACCAGATTTACAACAACCATTTGAGGTTGAGACAGATGCCTCTGACTATGCTATTGGGGCAGTCCTTACTCAACACAAGCATCCAGTGGCATATCATAGTGAAACGCTTTCAGACATAGTCCGGAAATATCCCACTTATGATAAAGAGATGTATTCCATTGTGCAGGCTTGCCGACAGTGGAAGCATTACATTTTGGGGAAGGAAACGGTCATCCACACAGACCACCGACCCCTACAGTTCATACAGACCCAAGGGAAATTGCAGAATGATCGCCATCAGAAGTGGTCCACATACCTGCAGCAGTTCCATTTGAATATCAAGTATAAGAAGGGCAGCACTAATAATGTTGCAGATTGCCTCAGTCGACCACCGATCATGGCGTTAACCACCGTGCTCAACTCTTGTGGGCACGAGACTTCTGATTGGCCACTGCTCTACAAAAGCGACCCAGAATTCAGCCACACATACCAAAACCTCTTGGAGGGTCAGCATGTTCCAGATTTTCACCTCCAGGACGACCTGTTATGCCACCTGGGTCACCTTTGTGTTCCTTCAAGCGAGCATGCCAAGATGATTTGGGAAGCACACTACAGCCGGACTGTTGGTCATTTTGGGGTCGAAAAAACGGTGGCAGTACTGCAGAAGTATTTCTATTGGCCGAATCTTCGACAGGATGTCGGGAAGTACATCAGGTCATGCACTGCCTACGCCATTGGCAAACCAACCATCAAGAAGCAAGGCCTCTATACCCCGCTACCTACCCCTAATTGGCCTTGGGAATCCATCTCCATGGATTACATGTCAGGCCTTCCTTCCACTAAGCATGGAAATGACTGTGTTTCTGTGGCGACAGGTTCTCAAAGATGGCAATTATGGCGGCTTGCAAGAAGAATATCACAGCAGAAGCCACTGCTAAACTCTTCTTTGAACGAGTGTGGGTACACTTTGGGATCCCACAGTCTATCATCTCAGATCGGGACAGCAGGTTCCTCGGGACATTTTGGTCCAGTCTCTGTCTGGTCGATGCTAGACACCAAACTCACTAAGTCCATAGGCTTCCATCCTCAAACTGATGGCCAGACAAAGGTTGTCAGCAGGATGATCGTACACATTCTGCGCATGTACAACTCAAAGCATCCATGCACATGGGACGAGACGCTCCCCTATGTTCAGCACAACTACAACCGGGCTCTCCACAGCTCGATTGGCCACATCCCCTTTCAAGTGGGCTTCAGATTCCAGCCACTATGTCCCATCGATGTGGCAATGCCATTTGCAGCTACTCATGTAGATTCTGCTCATGTCCAGTCCGAAACAGATAAGGCAAATAGCTTCATTGAGCACATCCAGCATATTCGCCAGCAGGTCCATGACATTCTGGAGAAATCAAATGCTAAGTACAAGCAACGACATGATCAACATTGGGTGCCACACAAGTTTCAGGTGGGTGACAGTCTAGTTGCATTTGCGACAGGAATGCCTTACCAGAGCCTATCGGAAACTAAGACCACTTCGATATGGCCCTTACACCATTACCAAGGTTGTGGGAGACATTGCGTTTGAGCTCAAAATTCCCCCATTCCTTGGCCTGCACCCAGTGTTCAATGTTGACCGCCTTCGGCCATACTTTCCACCATTACTAGACATGTCCGACATTGCGGAACAACTCACACCCACAGAGTTAAATCCAGCTTGCATGGAACAAGCTACAACTAATTGGATCATGGACACACAAATCAAGCACACTCGCTAGCAGAATATCCAACTGTATCGAGTTATCAAAGGAGGAAAACTCCTTCACCAGGGCAAGTGGCTCACCAGGGACCAAGTGCAGCAGAAGTTCCCTCATCTCATGGAGGAACTCAACACAATGGGGACCATTGCTTCCTAAGGGGGGAGGAATGATCCAGGTGGATATTCGTGGCCACCCGCTAATTCCGCTTGGATCCCCTCTAGTGCTTCTTTTAGTTTTTTCAGTTTCCTTAATTATAGCACAATTTACTATTTTTAGCAGTTTTTCGGGTCCTAAACTTCCTGAGCCGTTTTGAGGCACTAAACGACATTTTTTTGGGAAATCTACTGCTAGCGATTTTTTTTCTAGAAATCATCCTTTTTGTGGTAGTCCTCAAAGAGATATTTCCAACGGGCTATCATGCGCGTCAAACAGAGATAACACGACCAATTCGCGACCCCGGGAAGTTGATGTACCAACTTACCCAAAAACAGGGCCCAAAATTTGGCGTTTCACCTTCTATGGTTAGGTTTTGGAATGTGAAGGGTTTTCCATTGTTTCTCAACAATAAATAGGCCTTCGAGCCTCATTGTAACACAATTCAGAGGCATGTAGCCACACATCTCTTCTCAGAGATAAGCACCCATCGCCCGAGTTGGTTTATTTCAATTTCTGGTTGTAAGCATATTTCAGTATTTTCCATTAATGAAATGAAGTAATATTTTCGCTGCATCTTGTGTATATGGTTATCTCTGTAATTTTTTGCGTTCCTATTTAAGTCTCGATCACTAAGGGAGACTTAGTAGTACCACCCTAGCAGAGACACACATAAACAAGAATAATCCATTCAACATCCAGCAGAATAGTCCACAAAGATGTGATGATCATTACAACCATTACAACAAGAAAGATCTATCTAATACCCAGTGGAATAATCCACAATGATGCAATAACAATAATTACCATTACAAAATATTCTCAATATGATAAGTACAAAAATAACCAAAATAGTTCAACTACATTAGCACAGATGAAAGAAAACATGACATTACATAATAGTCTTACAAATATTGATAACTTGTCCCACAAAGCCTTTGTCGTAGCTTCCCCTGATACATTCAACAATACTAAATCTGATATACACAATTATATTGTGCTCTTTGATTTCCAATCCAACTTTGTCCAGTCTTCATCTGACGATGTCATTGGTTTAGTACCCAGATCTACTTCGATATACTGATCTTTATTTTCCATCTTGATTTTCCATAACTCAAAATTCTAACTATTAAATTTTTTGATCTCTATATTTCCACTACTCACCATCTTCTTTCACTGCAAGAACCAATCCCACACATTTCCCATTGAATAGGGTCTACGATGGGCCCGCAAAACCCCTCAACAGCAAAGGTGTCCCCTTGAGGGTGACACAACTCTGATACCAAATGCAAGTTTTAACCCTCTACATAAATTACCTAGTCACGAATTCTAAAAAAATAAAATAAAAAATGGTGAAAGAATAAAACATAAAATAGATGTACATAGAGATTTCCCCTAGATCCCAAAACCATGACTACCAATTTGATTTTTCATTATATTCCTTTCAATGTTACAACACATGTACATACATGCTGAAGCTTTCTTAAACCTCAATCCATTAACCATAGAGTAGAACATAATCATAGTTCCCTTGACCAAATCTACAAGGTACCATGGGAAGAAAACCATCATGCCCAAAACCATGTGCAAAATCCATGCACAAAACCATAGTTATGTCCGCCCCAGCTAACATAGGGTCCAAAAAAAAATCTTGAGGTGCTGCACTAGACCCCGTAGAGGGGGGCTATAGCACGCCCACATCATGTGTGGGACTAGTGGTTGAAATAATATAACACACACCCACCATTGTGGAGTCATTTGGTAGGAATATTTGTTTGGTAGGTTTGTTCTATGAATTAAGTCAATATGGTGACTTATACTTCTTATAGGTGGTAACTCATTAGGAAAATGAACAACTATGAAACCAATGTGCTCATTTAACAGGTCTTGAATCTCTATTAGAAAATCTGGAATAATTATATTTGTTAGAATTACCTTGGGTTTACAAAAATCTATTAAAACCCACCTCAAATTCCCCTATTTGTTGAAAAACTCCTTTCCACTCATCAAGAATTCTTTTGAACTATCATCCATTGATGTGTTTTTTATTGTAGCGATACAAGTCCATATTTTGTACCATCTTTCTCAAACTTTTAGAGGTTCTTTCTCCCATTATGCATGGAATTCATTTCAAGCTATCATGGTCTTTTGAGAAAAATATGACACACATCCATAGGAATCTCATCATACATAGCCTTATCCTTATAGATACCAATCTATATCTCTATGTCACATTGTCCATTCACTAACATGTAATGAACTTTTTGTAGCCAAGAGACCTTATATGACAAGGGGTGTTTAATCTTCTTCAACTCCAATTTATCTTCCACCTTTGTAGATATTGTTGACAGTGCTGGAAATCCATTAACCAAGGAGGTCTCCACGATGTGAATTCTGAATTAGACCTCACACCATTTGTAATAGGAGCCCCATATAATGTGTCAACCTCATTGCCATATATTCTTACATGTTTTCCTTGGCTCTAACTGTCAACGAGAGATAGGAGCGAAAACGTGCCTTCGAAAAGAAAGGGGGTGTACCTGGTGAGTCTTTGGTCGTATGTGTGTCAAATTTATTTTACTGTGGAGGGGGAAGAGAAGTGAGCCTCTAAGGGAGACTTAATAGTACCACCCTAGCAGAGACACACATAAACAAGAATAATCTGTTCAACATCCAGCATAATAGTCCACAATGATGTGATGGTCATTGCAACCATTACAACAAGAAATATTTACCTAATATCTAGTGGAATAATCCATAATGATGAAATAATGATAATTACCATTACAAAATATTCTCAATATGATAACTACAAAAATAACCAAAATAGTTCAACTACTTTAGCATAGATGAAAGAAAACATGAATTACAAACATTTACAGAATAGTCTTGCAAATATTCATAACTTGTCCCACAAAGCCTTCGTCGTAGCTTCCCCTAATACATTCAACAATACTAAATCTAAGATATACAATTGTATTGTCCTCTTTGATTTCTGATCCAACTTTGTCCAGTCTTCATCTGACGTTGCCATTGGTTTAGTACCCAGATCTACTTCGATCCACTTATCTTTATTTTCCATCTTGATTTTCCACAACTCAAAACTCTAACCATTAAATTTATTGATATTTTCGCCATCTTCTTTCACTACAAGAATTGATCCCACATTTCCCATTGAATAGGGTCTACCATGGTCCCACAAAACCCCTAAGCAGCAAAGGTGCCCCCTTGAAGTTGAAACAACTCTAATACCAAATGTAGGTTTTAACCCTCTACATAAATTACCTGCTCAAGAATTCTAAAAACATAAAATAAAAAATGGTGAGAGGATAAAATATAAAATAGATACACACAGACATTTCCCCTAGATCCTGAAACCATGACTACTAGATTGATTTTTCATTATATTCCTTTCAATGTTACAACACACACACACACACACACACACAGATATATATATATATATAATGTGTGTGTGTGTGTGTGTGTGTGTGTACACATAATGTATATATGTGTATATATATATATTACACACACAATATATATCTATACATACATACATACATACATACATTACAATACATACATACATACATACATACATTACATACATTAATATATATATATATATATATATATATATATATACTTGTTGAAGCTTTCTTAAACCTCAATCCATTAACCCTAGATTAGAACATAATTGTAGTTCCCTTGACCAAATCTACAAGATACCATGGGAAGAAAACCATGATGCCCAAAACCGTGTGCAAAATCCATGCACAAAACCATAGGTAGGTCTGCCCTAGCTAACATAGGGTCCAAAAAACAATCTTGAGGCGCTGCACTGGACCCTGTAGAGGGGGGCTACCACCCTCGTCGTGGAAAGAATATAACACACACCCACCATTGTGGAGTCATTTTGTAGAAATATTTGTTTGGTAGGTTTGTTCTATGAATTAAGTCAATATGGTGACTTATACTTCTCATAGGTGGTAACTCATTAGGAAAATGAACAACTATGAAACCAATGTGCTCATTTCGCAGGTTTTGAAATTCTATTAGAAAATATGAAATAATGGTATTTTTTAGAATTACATCGGGTTTACAAATTATATTAAAGCCCACCTCCAATGCCCCCATTTGTTGAAAAAATCATTTCCACTCATCAAGAGTTCTTTTGAACTATCATCCTTTGATGTGTTTTTTATTGTAGTCATACAAGTGTATGTTTCATACCATCTTTCTGAAACTTGTAGAGGTTCTTTCTCCCATTATGCATGGAATTCTTATCAAACTACCATGGTCTTTTGAGAAAAATATGGCACACATCCATAGGCATCACATCATACATAACCTTATCCTTATAGATAGCAATCTCTATCTCTATGTCACATTGTTCATTCACTAACAGGTAATGAACTTTTTGTAGCCAAGAGACCTTATATGAAAATGGGTGTTTAATCTTCCTCAACTCCAATTTATCTACCACCTTTGTAGATATTGTTGACGATGCTAGGAATCCATGAACCAAGGGGGTCTCCATGATGTGAAGTCTCACTTATCCCTCACACCATTTGTAATAGGAGCCCCATCTAATGTGTCAACCTTACTGCCATATATTATTACAAGTTTTCCTTGGCTCTAACTATCAACAAGAGAGAGGAGTGAAAATGTGCCTTCGAAAAGCAAGGGGGCGTACCTAGTGAGTCTTCTGTCTTATGTGTGTCAAATTTATTTTACTCTGGAGGGGGAAGAGAAGTAGAGACACACATAAACAAGAATAATTCGTTTAACATCCAGCAGAATAGTCCACAAAGATGTGATGGTCATTGCAACCATTACAACAAGAAAGATCTGTCTAATATCTAGTGGAATAATCCACAATGATGCAATAATGATAATTACCATTACAAAATATTCTCAATATGATAACTACAAAAATAACCAAAATATTTCAACTACTTTAGCACAAATGAAATAAAACATGAATTACAAACATTTATAGAATAGTCTTAGAAATATTCATAATACACGCATGAAGAACATGTTGGCCATTAGGCTTCTCATATTAAGTAAAAGTTCCAAGACACATGTATATAGTGAACACCACTAGCTACAATAGTGGAGCATTGGAGCCACTCCTTGCTCCGAAAAAGAACTAGTCTGTCTCTCTAATGCCTTGCGGGAGGAGCCAAGGTGAAAAGTCCTTTTGTCATACAATATGGGTGTATACATAATCAAGAGGTGATGGTTCAACTTCCTTGTGACTCTTTGACTACCCTAAAGACTATTTGATTTCCCATCACTTTTCAACTTTACATGAATCTTCATATTTTGAACTTGACCTCTGAACTTCCACTTTACAATACCTTTTGAATAGATAATTACATAATCCACAATAATGGTGTGGCATAGTATGACTCGTGATAGGACTTGACATGACAATGATGACATGGACTACATGATGATATGATAGTGCCAAACCATCCTTCTTGTTTCTTCTTTCTCTTTGTCTTGAATAAGAGATGTATCCAATGCTTCGTCTTCATGTGAGATGTGTTTTATTCTTTATATCTAACCTCCAAAAGGTTTTCAATCCAATGTAGTCCTCATATGGTCCTAATCTCTAGTCTTCTACTATAATCCAGTGGTATTTCATCTTCTTGTATGATGATCATCCTTTCTCCTCGGATCCTTAGGTGTCTTCTAACATTTCCTCCTTCTCCATATCCTTCTTCATAATCTTGCCATAGCATGATAAGATTCTTGCAACTACGATCCACTCAAGACAAGATGATATCACTCTGATAAACCCATAGCCTAATATGTTGCATGATGATCTATTGAATGAAATAGATACAGGAGGTATTCTAATGGAGAGGCTTAGTGACTGTGCAGTTGTGCAACTCAAGTAGTCAAGGGTCATGGTTGAGACTTGAGGCTATGAAATGCATAATTCAGGCTAGACTAAGGAAGATGATTGTGTAGTTTGGGAGCTCAGTGAGGAAGATTGAGGATTTGGGCACTGTTTGAGGCAACTTCATAGTTTTGGAAGAGAAAGGAGACTGATTGATTGCATAATTATGTAGCTCAGGATCTCAAGGCTTAGGCTAAGCCTTCAAACTGCATAGTGCACAGTTCTAACTGGGCAGGAGAGAGAAATTGTGCAGTTTTAGGAGTCAGTGAGGGAACCTAAGGGGTTCTTCACTTTTTTAGCTAACTAAATAGTTCTAGGAGGAAAATTAGGCATGGTGATTACATGGTTGTGTATTTAAAGAGCTCAAGGTTTGAACTTGAGTTTAGGGATTGTTCAATGTGGAATTGGGGCCAAGCAAGAGGGTAGAATTGCTCAATTTTGGAGGCCAAGGCTCGGGCTTGAGCATGAAAACTATGCAGTGCATAGTCGTGGGAGGAAGGAACTATAGATTCATACTGCCAAGAGGCAAGTTTGTTGCTTGAGGGTTGGCAGTGCACAATGTGTAGTTCAGGAAGGTCGGATGAGGCTAAGTTGCAAGGAATTTTCTTAAATTTGGCTAAGTGTGGGATTAGTGAAACTAATGTGAAAAATGATAGAAATTGACTGTGATAACACACTTAGGCACTTGAAGAAACAAAATATATCATCCTAAACACATGAAAACATACTTCCCTTAGTGTGATAACCTTTGTGAAAATTTACACTAACTGCGACACTAAAGACACACTTTGCGACGACAATGACGACATTTGTGTGATAGTCCATGAATATTTGGAAATGAGTGTGAAACATGCCTAAATGATAAAAAAGCACATTATCACAAATATTTCCCCTTGGAACAAACCAAAACTCCACTCTACATGATAAGTGGAAATTCTCACGCTAAAAGATGACACTTTATATATGAAAAAAAAAGGGAAAATGATACTTGTGATATGCGATTGAAGGTGAAAACAACACATGTCAAGGCAAATATAAGATGAAAATGACATTAATTAAAAGGAAATCAAGGAAAATTGACATTCATAAACATAAAAATAAAATTTGCGATGGTGAAAGTGCACAGAATAAAAAGTTGGAGAAACTCATCGAAATAGAAGTACGATCACAAAAAAAGTGAGGGACTAACAATGTGAGTGTGGACTGATTGTCGACATGAATTGGACATCTCGCAAGAACAATCTTGATGGATGGCGCTATGATTTTTCAACCTTGCATATAATCATGTGCTTATGGACTTGTTGGAGACTAAACATGTGTGAGCAAATGACTTCGACACTTCTAATCCAGGGAGAGAGCTCAAAAATCATTAGCTAACCAAGAAATGATTACAGACTATCCGATCGCAAGATCCAAAATAGGTTGCAACATTCGAGTGTACATGAAATTTTGGTGGGTATTTGTGACTACGAAAATACTTGGCGACACACTTGTAGAACTTTGGCTCCTCTACCTTGGTCAATTCGTTTGTACAGGGTCTAGTTCTTTAGGAAGTATTGATTCATCATTGAGATTACCATGGCTTCCCCACTTACCCTATGCATAAACATAGTCCCCTTCATTCCTTTACTCGGTTAAGCACAAACATAAGATCAATGATCACACAATGTTTTGAATTAGGACAGGGTAATGAAGTTCACAACATTTAGATTTTCAGAGTATAGTTTTTCACCTCTGGTGTTGTTTCGCTAGTAGTAGGCCAAGATAGTACCGGAGTTGCCTGCTTCACCTCTCTATGCATGGAGACTTTCTCTTATTTCACCATTATTTATTTATTTTATATAGGACTAGGCATCGATAATTATTTATTTCATGAATGTAAGAGGAATCCCAACTTATTTAGAGCAAGAGAGGGTGCCCCTTCAAAGAAGCATAAATAAGACCTCTGATATTGGTTTTCTCATTTATTTTTCCCCTTTTCCTTCTCTACTTTATTAGATCATCCTGAAAACAATGAAACATAAAAACCCAAGTGTAGGCATGGGGTTTCCATAATAGACATGGAGATCATGGTTTGACACAGGGCCTTCTTAATGTAAGGATTGTATTTTCTATCGGAACACCATCGACCAGAAGATGTAACCAAGAGAAGGAAGAAGGATATAGAGTTAGCCAAATGTTGTAGTGTCACAAAGTCCTTCTCTATTTTCCCAAATTCCCTTTTGAGCCAATGAAGCATGTTCATGTAAGGTCTCACAAAAGGAGAGGTAAGACAACACACAACAACAAAGCAAAACTAAAATACAAGACAGAAAGTGGCTAAACCAAACATGATGTGAAACCGAAACTGGAAAACAAAAAAAAAACCACAAGAAACAATGCAGGATGAATGTGAAAGTAAAATAAGATGCAACTAGACCTACTCCTAACTTAACCAGCTAGAAGGTCGGGGTCACGTATAATGGTATTTCCAATGTAGCAACCTTAATTGTTCCTAACTTGCAATCACAAAGATGTGATCGATTAAAACAAATATAAAAAAGCTTGCAATAGAAATGACAAGAACTTGTATATCTTGCAAAAGAAACTGAAGATATTTCGTGTCAGAAGAAATATATGTCATAGTGACTACTTTTAATAAATTTACATTATTACCCTTTCGCCAAGAACCATCTTTCAACAAGCCTCAGAAGCTTCTGAAGGATGTGTCTCCATCTATACTGAACTCCTCAGCAAGTGCTATGAAATATCGAAACTTGTTATTTGTGAAAAATCTTGCCACGTAAGATTGTTCCAACCATTCAACAATTGGATCGTAAAATTCATGATAATCCGCTTGAAAACCCAAAAACCTTTCAAAACATGAATTTTCAATTACATGCATGAGATTATGATGAGAATCTTGTGAGGGAAAATAGATCTGATCATATTCAACAAGCATGGCAAGATAGTGAGGACCTGACAAAGCCATCAATGAAGGTTGAAGGTCCTCAACTGCTCAACAAATATCTGAATAGTGAAATTTTGAACTATAAATATCAAAGGATGTAAAACAAATAGCATTGGATGTGCTGGTGCGAAAATGGTAAGTTGAATGACAGTCATCAAAGACATAATAATGATCAGATTGGTTGATTAAAGCATTAGAGTCCTAGTTTTCAATTAACAAAGATAAATCAATTTGAACATCTCTGTGAATGCTTTGTGTTAGCACTTTGTAATTCGTCGAGGCTGAGGAGAGGAACCCAAAGATAATCACGAACCAATATCTAGCACTCAAAGATAACCCTTCCAAACCTAGAGAGGGATCTCTATATAAAATATTTTGGATCTTAGGATATGTTTATAGAGTAAGGTAGAATAATTTCAACAGTTTGATGGTAGGGGAGAGGGAAAATTCATTGGGCATGGAGTCAAATTAAGCTAATTATTTTCAGTGTTATGATTGGAAAATGAGGAATCCTTAGACAGGGGCAAGGTAGGCAATCCTTTGTGGTGTCTTTGTCAAATTTTCTTGTAGAGAGGTGAGTAGAGGAATAATGAAATGAATAATATTTAAAGCATCTAGCTCAGGATGAATTTTAGATATTATGGTGGAGGAAAAAACACTAAAATATTAGTTACTTATCATAGAGGAGGTCAACCACCTTGATCTCCTCTACCAACTCTATGGGCCATGACTTAACATAGAGTTGAATACAAATACAAAATTTGTATGTAGCTCTGGTACCACTTTGGTGTAGGGTTTTATCCAATTTAGAGATTTGAGAAAGCTTGTTTATAAATAAAAATAGGAAGGCTCTAATTAATGCAATTCATTGTTAAAACAACACTTGAGAAATAAATGCAATCCCATAAATTCCCCAATAGTCATGAGTACATAGAGGAAATATTGTATTCATATTATTCTATTGCAAAAATATGCATTCATTTTCTTTAATATAGAGCATGCCAAGAGAAAAAAAAAATCCCCTTTTCCATAAAATTACATTAAATACCCAAAATTTTTGGTGTGCCAAAAATCACTAGCTTTTTACCTTTTATCCATTGTTTTATCCCTAAATTTTTTATTCAAAAAGAAACATTTCTTTTTTCCTTTTTTTTACAAATTTATCAAAATACAAACAATTCTAGCTTTATCTATTTAAATCCATAAGAGTTATTTCCTAAATTATATAAAAATGAAATAGCTAATTTTATGGGAACCAACCCCCACTAGAAAAGGCCTCACTTTTTCTCAAACAAACATTTAGCTTTTGAATGATGCTCCTACATCAAGAGCCTTTCTGAACATGGTCTTGGTGAAATTATTAAGACCTATGGGTCTACCATGTCAATCAACCATTCACCAATAACTTCTAATAACATGGTATTTTTACCATGTCATCTATGCCAAGTCATATCTTCCATGTTATACCGAACACTCACTATGACATTTATATATAAAAACTAGATTTCGATGCCTGGTTCTTCGGTACCTTGATAGAGGGCCCACCATTGCAATATTATATTCCAACTCACAAGCCACTACATCTATCATTTCATTTGTTGCAACTAATTAGTGTTTTCCATGTTTCCAAGTTTTGACATTTGTCTCCTACCAATCATCGAGTTGGTTGGCAAAAACCCTCACTTTGTGTTGCCACGTGTCACATTTTTTCATTACCATGTCATCAAATTTTCCACTTTTCATTTACATGGAAGTGCCATGCCACCTTGTACATTCATACAACTTCCATGTTATATCAAATGCCATCCTCAATCTTTGGATAATAAGATGTCTAGTGCTTGATACCCCAACATGCTTAAGCTTTAGTAATCTCAATTAGATATGCTTTAACATAATATAAACAAATATTAACGCACAATTTAATCATGGATTAGCTTCACTAGGTGCATGTCCCTACTTGAACCATCATGCATGTGTGAGAATGATATATAGCTAAACAGGTTGAAGTTTTCTTCATTGTTAGATCCATCGGGTGCATAAATGCATCATAAACTCCATGAATGTGTGATCCCAATAGAGATTTGGGTCAATGATATTCTCAAGATAAATCATGATAACTAAGACACCAAGTTTCATCCCAGTCCTATGTGAGTATGTTCTGGAAACACCATTTTGTCCCTTGGAAGAATATTAGGGGGGTGGGGGGAGAGGTGTTCGAATGTGGTTTACAAAAAAAGCTAGGGGCTCCCCAATATGTGTAAACTATTTCCATGCATCTTGGTGTTTTACCTTGAGAGAAACATCTTGGACCCCCTTTCAATTGATTTTTGAGCATTTTGAGAGCCCCTAAAGTGGAAAAGAGCCAATAATCTCATTCCTCTACCAATTTGTGCCTCGAGGTGTCTACTCGGCCCTTTTTTCCATTGTTGCAAAACTTTAGAAACTTCATTGAAATCAATGAAAAACACAACATTTTCCATCAATGACAACATATGGTTAACATTGTCAAACATTGTCAACCACAATCATCTATAGGTAAATTTTAATAAACCATGTTTACCCATAGCTAATCATTTGTTCACCATAGTCAACCATAGTCAAATAAGCTGCACCATAGTCAAGCATAATCAACCATGGTTAAACTGTGGATGATTTATCTTGTTGACAAATATCTTACAACGTTGATTCATAAGGGGAGTTTTTAAATTGTGAAAACTAGAGTCATTATATTATAGGTATAGGGGGTATAAAAAAAAAAGTGGTATTTAATAAAAATAGGGGATATGTATTGAAAACAAGGGTTACTTTTATTAGAAAATTATATTAATATGGGGTTCACCAAAAGGATTTTGGGAGGTTTTTATCATAATTTTTTGTGATTATTATATTCTTTAATATCCCATGAATAAAAGCATTATGACACAAGTTGACTAGGTGGAGACCTTGTGGGTCAAACATGGTCACCATGTTCAACCATGTCCAACCATGCTCAACCATGGCCAACCATTTTCATTAGTACCCAACCCCAATCAACCATAATCAACCATGGACAACTTAGTCATCGACCGTCAACATGGTCAAACCATGGACATCCATGGACAAACATAAGTTGACAATATTTATCCATAGTCAACCATGTTCAAACATGCTCAAGAAAGATTAACCATGGTTGAACATTGTGACCAAATTTAACCATGGTTAACCTTTTCCATCAATGTAGCATAACTACATTGTTACATTAATGGTTGACCATGGCTAATCATGGTTAAAATCATCAACCCCCTTCAGGCATTAATGTAACATAAATACATTATTTCAATAATGGTTGACCATTATCAATCATTGTCAACCTTGTCAACCCTCTTCAACCATTATTGTAACATTAACATTAATATAACATTAGAATTATTGTTGACAAACACTAATGTAATAATTCTCAACATTAATGTAACATAAATATATTGTTGCATTAATGGTCAACCAATTTCAACCTAGTTCAATCAATGTAAACCTTATTAATGAAAGTCAACCATAGTGAACCTTGTCAACCATGGCCAACCATTGTGAACATCATCAACTCTCTTGAACCATAACTAAGCATCATTAACCATTAACAACACTTAACAATCATGGTTTACCATTGTTTATCATGGTTAACCCTCATCAACAAGTTTTAATCATATTGAGACAATGTCAACCATAGCGATCCATAAACCACTATAGCGATCCATAAACTACCATGGATATTCCACTAGATAGTTCATCACAACATATGTAGGAAAAATATACTTAAAATTTTTTAAATCTTCATTATTAGGGTTTATTCCTATTTAGATTTATGGATCTATAGATTACTATTTATTGCATGTGCATGAAAATTAAAATTTATGCGGAAAATAGAGAAAATTGAAATAAAAACTCACAAACCACGATTTTACACAAGATATAAGATGGAAAATCCTTTCTGGAGAAAACGTAACTAGAAGGTGAGGCCTTTATGCTATCTTTATCTTAATAGAAAATAGTTGCAAGTATAAAGAAGTAAGGCATGTGGCCCATATCATACTCTAGTGCAAAAATTATATCTATTTTGTCTCTCCCTATCCCTCTCAGCTACTCTTCTTGTTTATGGAACAAGTGCACTAAAAAAGAATTGAACCCCTTTTCCTCCTAGTGGTTCAGTTATAAAAAAAACCCCATAGCCTACTCATAGTTAGCTTTCACTACCTCCACTCTTAAATAGAGTTATAATATGAACTCATATAGATTCGTCTTCATCACGATCATGTCGCTAGCCCCCTTTTCATTAGTAATGGAGGCTGACATGGAATTCTCTCAAACTATGGTGGCCAAAACAAGAGGGCTAACTTCTGAGTAGCATAGATTTTTCATACAAAATCCTATTGAGGCATTTATTGCCACGTTGGAAAGGTATTTGTGTGTATAATATAAAAAGAAAAAGATAGAACACTCAAACAATAAAATTTTACCCAAAAAAAATGTCATTCGATGCCTCAAAATTCGCCTGAAAGGTTTCAAACCCCAATTTCTGAAACTGGGTTATGCCAATAAAACTAGTCTTGCGAGCTTATTCCTCCACTTTTTACACTGTGAAAGCATCAAGATGGATGAAAAGTAATATAATGATGCAATCGTGATCACTTGGTCTACTAATCTACCCCATTCACATTGGTCGTCAACTAGCACAACCACATTAATAATTGGATATATATATATATATATATATATATATATATTATATATATATATATATATATATATATATAATATATATATATATATATATATATATATCGATTTGTATCATTTTCCACCTTTCATATGTCAATTGATGCCATATTCTCAACCATAGTCCACCAGGGGTATGCCTATAGTTGACTATAGTCAACTATAGTCCACTAGAGTCATCATGTCCACCATGACGATAGTCAGTCATAAGAATCATGCGCATAATCAACATGGGTATCATGTTCAACTTTAATCAACATGTCCACCATAGTCAACATGGGTGCCATGGTGAACCATAGTCACCATGGGCATCATGGTTAACCATAGTTAACCACAATCATAGTAAACATTGACAAACAAAATTTAACTATATTCAACCATAGCCAAACATAGTGAACCATAGTGAACCATAGTCAAAACATAGTTAACTAAGTTAACCATGATCTCCCCCTAGTTGATTGAGGTCAAATAGGGCCAACCATAGTCATGTGTGGTTGAACATAGCTAATCGTAAACAACAAGGTCAACCATGGTGAACATGGTCAAGATGGCCAACCATGTTCAATCAATGTAAAAAATGGTCAAACCACAATAAAAAATGGTCTACACAATGAGGATGGTTGATTATGGTCAATTGTGGTCAACCATGCTTAGCATGATTAAGATGGCCAATGATGGCCAACATAGCCATATATATTAATTTTGTCATTAAAGCTAGTAACTTAAAACATAAATAACTTTCTGTAATAAATTTAATAATTAATATTTAATATTATTTTAAGTGTTTCAATATTTAATTTTTAAAATAATCGTATTATAGCTTAGTAATTTAAGTTTAATATTACCTTGAATTTATAATTTTCAGGACATAACTTTAATATTATTTGCAATGTGATGAATAGCATGTGTGTTTTGGGTAGAATCAGCCTAGGGTCTTAGGTTGGGAACCCCAACAGAGGAGAGGGCATACATCATAAAGAGACACACAAACAAACATACCTAGTATGTAAATAGTTAAACTTGGCACAAAAGGTCTTACCCGTAGGTCCTATGTTTGAGGTCGTTCCCATCGAGTTCAAACCCTCATCTTCTTTCTTGTGCTTTTAAGACCTGCAATTCATTTAAGGCAAAGCATATACACCAAAAATGACTGAAATCATGTTCATGATATCAAGGTTATATCATATGAGCATGTAAGTAAATAAGCATTAATGTGAGATTTTATAAGCAAGTCATGACATAAATTAATGCCTAAAGACCATAATCATCAGGGATAAGACAACGCCTCTTTATTAATGTAAGTTAAAGAAAATACAGAAGAACTGTAACTTGAGTTGTCCGCCGACTCGAAGCGAAACCATCAACTGTTCTCCAAGTCTGTCCTGCCGAGGCCTCAGAAATCCTCCTCCATAAGTATACACAAGGATGTCATGAAGGAATGATGAATATCTCAAGAAGGAAATAAGGGTTTCCTATCACTAGGAGTGCAAAAGGCATAGGGATATCTTCAGACTTGATCATGGATGTAATAAACTATAATACCAATATCTAATCCTTCCTCCTCCCCTAGGCCTTCCCATGGAGATGTATTTATACTTCTCCAAATTATTTTTTTCAATTGGGAAATAGTTGGGCCATGGGCTATAGTAGGTGGGTATCCATTCAAACCCGTAAACCTCGGCCGAATTAAGGGAGATTATATACATTTTTAATGTTTTAACACATATACACGGGTTGGATATAGGTTGACCCGCGTGTACACGTGCTTTATATTGGGCATGATTTTGTATGGGATTTAAAACATTTTTTTTAGAAATTAACCAAGTCTGGTAGGGAAAGGTTGCCCTAGGCCATATCATAGAGGATCAAAGCTACCAAGGGTGGTAAATGTTGCTATAACAATGTGTCATTGCAACATGGAAAACAACAAATGTCATCACAATTTGACAAAGATAAACATTGTCACAATGCTATGAACAATAAATGTCGTCACAATATGGGGAATAATAAGCAACATCTCAATGTGCCAAACAACAAATAATGTCTCAATGTGATGAATAATAAATGTCATTGCAATGTGGTGAACAATAAGCATCATTGCAATGCGATGCACAAAAATTGACACCATAATGTGATGAACATCATATGTGATCACAATTGGACAAAACATTGATGTCATAATGCAACAAACAAAATCATTGAGAAGCATGGTCAACCATGTTTAACTAAATCAATAATGATCTTCCCTTGGTTGAATAAGGTCAAACATGGTCATAGGAAGTCAACCATAATCAATTGTAGACAATAATGTCAACGATAGTTAACATGGTCAACATGGTCAAGATGGATGACCATGTTCAACCAAGATCAAACATGGGCAAACTAAGGTCAATAATGGTCACCACAGTTGATAATGGTTAACTGTGTTAAACCATGGTCAAGTTGGACAACCATGGTCAACTAAGATCAAAAATGGCCAAACCAAGGTTAATAATGGTCTACATGGTCAACATGGTTGATAATGGTTAATTGTAGCCAACAATGGTCCAGATAGTCAAGATGGAAAACCATGGTCAACATGAGAATCATGGTTGAGCGATAATCTATAAGTTTAATAATATTATTATTTGCAATGTGACAAACAATCAATGTTGTTGCAACCTGATGAACACCAAATGTTTTCACACTGTTAAGAATAATAAAAAAATTTGCATTGTGGAAAATGACAAACATCATTTCAAAATGAAAAACAATAAACTTCATCACAGTGCGGTGAAAAATAAATAATGTCATATTATAGTGAACAACAAAAAATGTTGTAATGTGATGAACAACAAAGATCATCACAACATGACAAACAATAAATATCATCACAATGTATGAACAACAAACAATGTTAAAATGTGATGAATAACAAACATAGTTTCAATGTGATACACATTAAATGCAATCCCAATGTGATGAACAATAAACATTGTCACAATATGGTGAAAAATAAACAACAATGCAATGTGCCAAACAATAAAGTCATTGCAATGTGATGAACTATAATTGTTGTCATAACGTAACAAACAATAAACAACATCACATTGATTAGTAGTAAATGTCATCACAATGTGATGCATAACAAGCAATACGAGAATGTGATGAGCATCATATGACATCACAATTCGACAAAAAAATGATGTTACAAGGAAACAAACAAATTCATTAATAACAATAGTTGACCATGTGTTAACTAAGTTAACGATGATTTCCCCTTAGTTGACTGAGGTCAAACAAGGTCAACCATGGTCATATGTAGTCAACAATAGTCAATCATAGACAATGAGGTCAATGATGGTCAACATGGTGAACATGGCCAACCGTGGTCAACATGGTCAACAATAGTCGTATATAAATAAATGATGACAACCCTAGTCTACAATTGTTGAATAAGATCAACCATGGTCAAACATTGCCATGCAAGCTCAGCCATGCTCAAGCATGGAGACCAAGTTCAACCATAGTCAACCTTGTTCAACTATGTTCAGACAAGCTTAACCATGTTCAACAACATTTATCCATGCTCAACCACAATCAACCACAACCAATCATGGAAAACATGGTATAACCATGCTAACCATGGTTTACATGGACTACCATGTTCATGGTAAACCATAACTTGACCATATTTAACTATAGTTAGTTACCATGTTCAAAGAGGGTCAAGCAAACTTAACCATGGTTAAACATGTCACTAAGTCTAGCCATGGCCAACCTTGTTCAACAATATGACATTAATGTAACACAATTACAATGTTACATTAATGGTTGACCATGGTCAATCATTGGAAAAATATATATAAATAAATAAAATACGAGATTACTAAAGTGGTTTATCAAACAACAACAATGATGTAAGATTATTATTCCTTATAAACAATTGTCAACCTCATCAACCCTCTTCAAACATTAATGTAACACTAATGTAACATTAACATTAGTGTAACATGAATGCATTGTTACTTAATGGTTGATCACAGTCAACCCTCGTCTACCACGACCAACGTGTAATGATGATCAACCCTTGTTAACCATAGTCAACCATCATCAACCATTAAAAACCCTAAGCAACCATGGTTAATCATTCTCAACCATTTGTAACCATAGTCGGATAACGTCGATCATAGTCAAACATCATCTACTAATCCATTCCACTCACATGGGCTATTAACTTGCACACTCACATTAATAAAGCACATAAATCAACATCATTTTTTGACATTTCATATACCAATTAACACTATTATAAGTGGAAAATGATACCTATTAACATATATCAACCATTCTATTAATATAATTTTATTAATTATTTATTATATATAAATATTTACTTTAAATATATTATTATTATTTCTTAATATTAATAATAAATTTTAAATATTTATAAACAAGGGGGTCTCATACACCAATTTGGTGTCTGGCTTGGTTGTGACCTTAAAAATGGATATTATTATTAATTATTTATGAAAAAGATAATAACAAATTTGAATACATTAATATCACTACACTCTTACAAGTATGGCAGAATTCTATGGATACATATGGCATATTGGGTGATCGAGAAAAAAAACGCATAACTTAAAGCAATTTAGGTGAGAGAGATTAGGTGAGAGAGAAAACAATAGATAACGTACTTTCATACTTTGATCAATGTATATATTTAACATTTATTATTAAATGTATTATGTTAAAATATAAATAATTTTAAATTGATACTACATGTGTAAATTTTATAAAAAAAGATATTGCATAAAATCTAAGAATATATATATATAATTTAGTTTAGTTTAGTTTATTAGATGGAATAGTTGTTATTTTATTTAAATTCAAATTTTGTAAGTTGACATGTTGACACTCTAAAAGAGAGAGTATATATGTATATTCAAAGTTGTAATAGTTTTTTATTTAATATTTTTAAAAAATGTCTTTTTTAAGTAAATGTTAAAATGTAATTGAAATAGATTCAAAACCAAAGGGGTAGAGTATGTATGCCTTAGTAGACTTAGAAGTCAACTTGTTGCGCAAAGGTGGGCCTCTTGTCCCACAAATAAGGGGGTCTCATACACCAATTTGGTCCCTTGCCCCACAAATAAGGGGGTCTCATACACTAATTTGGTTCCTTGTCCCACAAATAAGGGAGTCTCATACACCAATTTGGTCCCTTGTCCCACAAATAAGGGGGTCTCATACACAATTTGGTCCCTTGTCCCACAAATAAAGGGGTCTCATTCACCAATTTGGTGACAAACAAGAGGGTCTCATACCACAATTTGACAATTTAGTTTCTTGCTTAGCCCTAATCTTAAAATTGGATAATAATAATAATAAATAATAAATAATATATAAAATTAAAATTAAATATTGTTAAAAAATGTATTTTACAAAAATAATTTAATGCTATTATTATTACTAATATTAATCATAATGAAAAAGAATAATTATCTTTTTAGGACTCTTTAGGTTAACATGTCCTTTTCAGGTTAAAATATCACATAAAACTTTTCTTAAAACTTAAAAAAAAATCTAAACACATTTATATTAAAATTTAATTTAAAAAACATTTGTAAATTACTCATAAAGTATTTCAAATGATATAATTAACTTAAATAATTGTTTTTATTATTAATTAACAACTAAGCTAAAAATAAAAAAAATAAAAACATACATCAACTAATCTAAAAATAAAAACAAAAAAGCACGCATATAACTTAAAACTCTAGTTAGCCCCCTCATATTTTTAAAAAGTGAAAAAAAAACCATATAGCACCTTGTGAAAAATCTACCATGTTTAATGAAATAAGCTCATCAATTACGGGAAGTGTGTCCCAAAGTCCCATATCTTGTAGTCTATGTTCTGACAAAGGCCTATATTTATGCCGAAATTTTTCTTATAATTAAATCCATACCCATTAACATAAATCACATCACAACCTTCCTTGTCAAAGCACAAGCCGTAGAGACAAAGCTAAAACCTTCCTTCTCCGTACATGAAATTGTCCATTGTATTAGTTCAATCTAAAAGAAAAAAATTCATAGCACCCCCTATCCAGGCAACTTGAAAGCACGATTTGTGTTATTTGACCACTTTGAAATTTGGAATCCAAACCCTGTGCCCTTATCTTCTATTTGTAGTTTGGGTTCCACTTTATCTTCCATTTTAAAACTATATTTCATGGATAACTGAAATTTTTACCGGTCAAGCGACCCATGGAAATCCATTTTTTCGGGATTTATTGTGGCCAATGATGGCCGCGATTCATTCATTAAACTACTATATTTGACTTTCACCTCCTGCCCATCGCTTCATCTCATTTCTTCGTGTATCTATTTATTCACGTCCAGGGCAACCGCCAACAACATTCGATCTTCGGGCTTTGGAAGGGTTGCCAGTGATATACGAAATAGAGACCCACGGTTGGCTTATCACACAGTTTCGCCGAAGGAGTGTCTGTTCAACTTTTCTGTATTATCTTACTCCATTTGTAACACGAAATCGTTAATGGCTCCCACAGACAGAGATCGTAGCAAGAAAGTCATGGACGCGGATGTGAATGATGCCAAGAAAGTGAATTACAGAGGCGTGAGAAAGAGACCGTATGGTAGATACGGCGCTGAAATCAGAGATCCCAACATTAAAAGACGCAGGTGGCTGGGTACCTACGACACTCCGGAGCAAGCGGCTAGAGCATATGATGATATGGCTAGAATTCTTAAAGGAACCAGAGCAAAAACCAACTTCCCACCTTCCTCCATTCAGCTCGACACCGTCCACAACCAGAGATGCAGCCCCGCCGCCACTACCAGACTGTCTATCCCTCCGCTGCCATCTCCACCAGCTAATCACGACAACAACAAGAATGGGTTGTTTGCGAGTATCTCTGAACAAATAAAGCCCTCGACTAACGTTTATATGAATGAGGTATTGGAAGTAGAAAGAGTTAGCCATCAGAGGATGAGTCTGCCAAGTACTAGTATTACTATTCCAAATATCATTCCCACCAAATTCCCACCTTCCTCCCTTCATCTCGACACCTTCCACAGCCAGAGATGCAGCCCCGCCGCCACTACCAGACTGGCTACCCCTATGCTCCCCTCTCAACCTGGTAATCACGACAACAACAAGAATGGGTTGTTTGGCAGTATCTCTGAACAAATAAAGCCCTCAACTAACATTTATATGAATGAGATATTGGGAGTACAGAGAGTTAGCGATCACATGATGAGTATGTCAACTACTAGTTTTAGTATTCCCACTATCATTCCCACAAATCTTATAGACTACGCTATCCTTCTGCAGCAACAGCAACAACCGCAGCCTATGGTGATGCTGCAACAGCCCTATCCGATGGTGATGCCCTTTTGGGGACAAATGGCCGCGCCTCACATGATAAATAAACCCAATGACGATAAGTGGGTGGGAGCAGGTGCAGTGAAAAATATACTTCAGACAACAAACTCACAGACTCGTGTTTATGATTCGGGGGGAGTAGGTGCAGTGAAAAATATACTTCCTACAGCCAGCTCACAGACTAGTGTTTGTGATTCGTCCTCGCCTACAGCAGTATCGTCTACAGCAGTATCAGACATTCAACCTTCCCATCTTGATCCTCTTATAGAGGAAAAAGTGACTCCGAAGGCATTTGATTTGAACCTTCCACCCGGAGAAGAAGATGAGGAAGATAATAGTTTATCCTTTCTCACTCTCTCTCTTGGATTGAATTTTCACAGAAATTCCTCGGGTCGTCCGAAGCATTAGCACAAACAAGAAGATTGATTGATGGGGTTCATCACTGTATGTATGAACTGATACCCCATCAATGTATGTATGAACTGATACATATAAGGTCTAAGGTCTAGCTTTGCTGTTCTTATTTCTGTAGTTTGCAATATGTGATTCTGTTTTCAGCGGGTGTTTTAGGTTTTAACATGGACTTGTTTTTGTTATTAGGGTAATTCATTGAGGACATGAAGTATTCATTTAAACATATTTTACAAAGTTCAACCTCCTTCTTGGTAGGAGAGCGAGCTTATTCGTTTCTGTTTTCTGCAACCCCTTCTTGGTAGCAGGGCTTACCATTCATTTGAACTTTCTGTAATCGAATGAGTAGCTTGTACAGATTTAATGTAATAGGAAAATTCAGTATTATCTAGTTGAAAGCCATATTACGCATTCATTTAAGTTTTCTGTATGTCAATGAGCAGCTTGTACAGATTTATTGTGAGAGTAAGAATTGCTATTATTGATCTAAAACTCTGGGCAAATTATCTTTATGTACTACCTTTTGTTGAAGTTATTATGTTTAACGTTTTGATGGATTTATTATGTTTATAGTTCTTTTAAACTAATAAACTGACCTCGCATAAATATACTGCGTACATATGTTTTAGCTGTAGCTCATTTCATTTGTGTATTTTGTTATGTTTTAGCTGTAGCTCATTTCATTTGTGTAGTTTGTTCTTTGTGATTTTCATTTGTGTTTGTTTTAGATTGGAAGATGGGCATGCTTCAAGTTAGCAGTGTAGAGATATTTAATCTACTTCCTAATAATAGAGCTTACTCTTTCCTTTAAATTTTCTCAAAAAGCCAATGGATATTTGAAGTAGATTTATTTTTTTGCAAAATTCTTTCAAATTCAATGGATATTTTTGGTAGATTTATTGTTTTGCAAAACTCAATGAATAGTTTGTTAAGAAAATTTAATGGATATTTTAGGTAGATTTATTTTTTTGCAAAATTTCTCAAAAGTCAATGGATATTTTATATAGATTTATTTTTTTCCAAAACTCAATGCATAGTTTGTTCTTTAAATTTTCTTAAAACTTGATGGATATTTTAGGTAGATTTATCTTTTGCAAAATTCTTCAAAATTCAATGGATATCTTACTTAGATTTATTTTTTGCAAAACTAAATGAATAGTTTGTGCTAATTTGTGTTTGGAACTTAATAGTGTCTTAAGAATGGACCCATTCACCATCAATCTAAAGGTTCATGGACAGGTCATAATTTAGTTCTTTTTTTTGGAATAACTTGAGATGATGTATGTTTACTAACTATTGATAGCCACAATGGTTAGCTCAAATGGTCTAGATCTAGACATGAAATTCTTTGATATTGTTTCTAGTTGGTGTTTGTTGCAAGTTAGACTCTCTTCAATTCCCTTGGGACAATGCCAATAATCACACTCAGTTTTTTACCATCCAGAAAATGTGGGAAAGTACTTTGGGTTTCTCATGCTTTCATAAGTAAAAATGATGCCTATTGGCATTAACAATTTACCATCTATTTAATTTATATGGTCTCCTTAGTCTTTTAATGTATTAGGACTAAATGTTTTACCATTTTAATTAATATGAAACTGAGTTCATTTCAAGTAAAAATTTACCATCCATTTAAGTTATATGGATGTCCAAATTTTTAATGTATTCTGATTGATTTTTTACTATTTAATTGATTTAGAACAATCTACAAAATCAAAATGGAGAACTTATAATTACATAAATTTTGATTCAATTTTTGAGTAGTTTATTCAAATTTGGAAATGGTAAAGATATAATCTCCATTTGTGATTCAGATTGTACTATTTTAGAATTAATATGATCCCAACTTATGGAAAAAATAGAATTTTTATTATTTAAAATTTTGTTTACATTTTTTACCATTTAAATTTGTCCTTTAAAAAAACATTCGGAAATTCAACCCATCTACCCGCAAAAGTAGAAATAAACCAGCACCTCTGCCAGCCTCCATTTCAACTCCTCAATGGTTACTCCACGCAAATTATTAGCAATTTGTTGGAAGAAGAGTACCTACCGAAAGTAATTGGCCCCTACTAGATGAAGATTAAATGGAGAATGTGGGCCATGCTTTTCTTGCGTCGGATTTGCAGCAAAGACTCTCTTGCTCAAACTACCCATGAAGAATAAGTTTTCTACTCTACAGAAAAATTATTATTATCTATAAAGAAATACACAAAAGCTAGTTGTGATGAGACATCATATATGAGGAAGCTAAACCTGAAAAGTCTCAGGTTTTATAACTTCACATTACTGTAACCAAATTTCCCCGCTAGCAGTTTACATCAAAATTCCCCTCCTAAATTTCAACTCCACTCTCTTGAATTTTGGCTTTACACACCACCATGTGTGAAGACGAGGAGTTTTGATCAGAAACTTTTTAAATCTATTCCACCGCAATTTTGTTTTTTCTGGATCACCATGAAAGTCTTTAAATCTATTCCACCTTCGCACAATTTTGTTTTTTCTTGATCACCACTCACCGATAAAATTTATCAAAACATAGAAGCGATAGTTTATGTGACGCCCTACATTGGAATCTACCCACGAAAGTTTTTCTCAAATTGCAATCCACATCATGCCCAAGGAATGTCTTACTTTTTGATGGGTTCTGAATTACCATTTGATGGCCCCTGAATTCATGCATGTAAGAGTGAAAAACCATATTTACATAGATTTAAAAACTTTTATATAAGGAGATTGGGAAAATTGAAGAAAGAAGAAAATATCTCAGTGCTAGATGTACTTCAATTTAATTTATAGGAGAAATGGAAATTTATAGTGATAGCTTGAAGATAAGACTTACAATGCAATAGATAAGGATGCTAAGCAAGCTTATAAGTTCCAAGGCTTCTTAATTGGAACTATAACACCCCCGTCCTCTACCTTCCCCATACTCAAAACATAGGAAGGAAATAAATAAAAAACAAAGAATGGGTGTGAGAGGCCCACAGATTTTTATAAGAAAACAAAAGGATACAACCTTTTATAAGTTGACAAAAGAAGAAAAACTATAGGAACCCCCCCCCCCACCCCGCCCCCCCACAGGAAAAAAAAAATACATAAAAAAGGATAGAAAGAAAGAGAAAATTGAGGAGGTGTAGGAAGGAAGACTCAAGATGACCACCCAAGGACAACTTCTTTCACTTCAATCATTTGTTATTTCACTCCAATCATTTGTTGTAATTTAAGAACACCATCTTGAACAAGTTTGAAAATTAAGTGCATAGGGATCTCAATATGTTTGGTCCTTTAATGCTCCATACGATTTCTAGAAATTTTTATTGCAATATGATTATCATACTATAGAGGAGTAGGTTGATCCCTTTGAATGTCAAACTCAAGAAATAAATGTCACTATCAAAGAACTTCTTGACTTGTCACAACTACAACTCAATGCTTAGCTTATGTTGTAGATAATGCAATCATTGTTTGTTTCTTGCATAACCAAGCAATAGGAAAAAAGCCAAGATAGAAAAGGATCCATAGGAGGATTTTTGGTCATCCATTGATCTAGTCTAGTCACAATTTTTGAAACCCACAAGCTCAAGAGAACCAACAATATAGTGAATACAAAAATTTCAAGTGCCCTAAATATATATCAAAATATGCTTTGCTTCTTTCTAGTAACTCTGGTGAGGATCTTGACAGAATGTAGAAACCATCCCTACTCGATAAGGAATGTCAAGTGAGGTGCAACTCGTGGTAAGAGTAATGCTACATTGAACGGGAGTAGGTGCACGCTTACAATTAGCCATGCCAAAGGGTTGAAGTAACTCAAGGGCATATTTATGCTAGAATATGGTGATCCGTTTTGAAGACAAATGAACCTGCAAGCCAAGAAAGTAATGTAGGAGGCCAAAATATGTCATAGAAAATTGTCCCATCACTACTTCATTAAAATTTTGAATGATAGATGAAGAACACCCTATGAGGATCAAATATCCCACAAACAAAACTAGAATCAATAAATGAGAGGCCTACTTTTTAGTGTAAATTTTAGGATCAAAATAACAATGGTCGAATCTAAAAGAAAGTAAAAATGTATCCATCTTCTCATACCAAGCTCGAGGGGCTTGTTTGGAACCATACAAGGAATGATGAAGCTTGAAAACAAGTGAAGAATCTTGCAAAAAACGAGGGGTCACTCCATGTAAATCTCCTCATGTAGATCACCATGCATAATGGAACTCTTTACATCAACATGGTAAACTAACTAGCCTTAGGAAGTAGCTAGAGAAAGCGCAAAACATATAGAATACATATTGGAAATAGGGGAAAATGTATGGAAATAATAGATCCCTTCCACCTATGAAGATCCCTCTGCCATAATAGCATCCTTATGTTTGTTAATAGAGCCATCTGCAACATATTTGGCTTTGTAGAGCCACCTTCAATGGACTAACTTACATCCCTTTAGAAGAGGAACATTATCCCAACTATGCTTCTTTATCAAAGAATAATACTTGTTTGTCATGGTAGTATCCTAGTGAGGTATTCCAACAACATCATAAAACTATTATGGATATTTTGAAATGGCACTACACAAAAAGGAGATTTATTTTGACTCTCGGTGATTTGAGGTTAGATAAATGAAACTAATTATGTCATAGCCATATATATCAAGCTACTTTATGTTGTGAAGGCTCCTCCTTGAGGATTCATGAATAAGTTGCTCTTTATTTGACTCGTCATATTCTAATGGTGTTGTTAGGAGATTTTATTTTGGCTTAGGACATTAAATAATACTTTCTTCTTATACTATATATTCAAAAGAATCACAATTATAGGACCATTATTAACCATTAAAGATGAGGAAGGAGGGGAAGAGGATCCTCCATTATTGTTCTCATCAAAATGAACATCTCTTAAAAATGAAACCTCCTTAGAGGTAGGATCAAGGACCAATAAACCTTCATGCCTTCATGCCTTCCATGGCCTTGCATATTTAATCTAGAAATAAATCCCTAGAAGTATTGCCATATACCCTAAAAGAAGATTCATGAGTCTTCTCATGTGTCCAAGCTTCCTTTGGAGTCATATGTTGAACTACCTTATTGTTGAGTTACACAATGGGTATGTATTTACTCTTAATTCCATCACCTTTTTCCTCTTTTCTTATCTCTTTCATATCTTGATATGCTAATATATTGATGGACTGTGATAAGAAACAAATAAACTACTCCCGATTAAGATTTAGCCATTGTAACTAACTCTTGTTCCTTTTTATGTAGAGAAACAATGGAAGGAAGAGTTGTTGGTCCACAGAGATGGAACAACATAAACCAGCAAAGGAAGAATGAGGCATGCTCATTGCGGTCAGGTCGGAGGATGAATCAGGAGGATCAATGCTAAATATGAAGGTGTCAGAAGATAGTATTCAGTTGTGAATCCCTGAGGATCTCCCAATCCTCAGGGATCACATTTATCTTTTACCTCTTTTTGACTATAAAAGTAAAAACTGTAGGAGGAAATGGAATTGAGTTGATGTTCATTTCAAATTGTAATTTTACAATACAGACTCTTACTTTTGGAGGAACACAACCATATTGTAATGAGAATTGAGTTCAATGATTAATATATAATTTACGTTGTTGTTCATTCGTATTATCTGAAGTAGCTTAGCAGTATTCGCTGGTGGCTAAGGGCCTGACCTTCGGTGGATCAAACTCCTATCCCTTGTGTTATATATTTGTGATTCACGCAACTTTGATTAGTTTGATATTTTTCCCATTTTCTATGAGTTTATCTTATTTTCTATTTACAGATTTCCTATATTGTAGTTAGTACATTTTCTTTACATGTTTCGCAGCATTGTCATTTGATTATAGTTATGCTTATTGAAGATTAAATTAATTAGCCATTAAGACAGTGAACCTTATTGATTTCATGAGCTGAAAGAGTTTGGTTACTGCTACTAAACTCTCAGTTGACATCATTTCCATTTGAATTGCTTAATTGAGATTGAGTGTGATTTAGATAGAATCAACTAGAAGAGATTGGTTAATGCTACTACATTCTCGTTTGATGCTATTGTCAGTGGAATTGCTTGTTTGAGATTTGATTATGATTTCAGTTGAGGATGAAGTCTTGATGCTTAGATGTAATATTTCCTTTAATAGTTGCAATTTGAGTTTTATAAATGCATCTTTTTACTCTTGTATCAAAGGTTTATACTTCATTTTAAGAAACATTACTCTCTGGATTCATAGCATCGACATATTGTGTACCCTCTTGGAATAAAAGGAATTGCCGAGGTTGATGATTAATGTGAGGTAATTAGGAAGTTTAAAAGACAATTTTTAGGACCCAACATCTTGGTGCTGTGTCCGAGGAGAGTGTCACCATTTTACAAAGATGTATATCTGATAACTACTGCTCGGAAAGAATTGGGTATTGAAAACGGAAGGTAAGAACCTATGTAACGAGCAATTAAAGTGCTTGCTCCTCCGCCCGCCTTTTAGTACAATTACAAAAAAGTAAAGTAGGTGTTTGATATTTGTCTACTCAGAGAGAAATGGGTATTAAAAATGAAAGGTAAGAACCTGCATACGGAGCAAGTAAAATGCCTGCTCCCTTGCCTGCTTTCGAGCAGAATTGCTAGGAATTTAAGGTAGAAATAAAAATTTCAATTTTCACACGAATGACTAAGAAGAAAATACCAGAAAACAATGCAATCCCACACCCCAAACCTGAAAAATCTAAAGGACCGGTGACCCTTGGATGATCAACTTTTATCGACAACATCTTATGAAAAGTTGAATCTCAGCCATCAATAGGTCCCTGAACCGTTGCTTCTAGATAACCTACTATCTCCCTACGGACCACACGCTCACCATCTGTAGCCTATGCTGAGGTCCACAATAAAACTAAAGGGACTTAACAGAGTTTTCAACATATTGAAAATTCACGATCAATTCCCTCACAAGAAGGGAATTCTTGCAACATCTGTTAACGAGAAGGAGAAACAGGGGAATGTGAGGAACTAAGATCTCCTGAGGAAGTAAGATCACCTGAGGTAGTAATTGAGCAAAGGACACCTAGTGTCCCAGATCAAGGGAGTGTTATTAGGATCATTCCTGCCTCTTCTAGACATCCTAGGGACAACTCTCTATATCCTAAGATCCCAGAAGGATACTGGCATATCTTTGATCCAATGGCTAATAATCCACAAACACCCCAGACCTCTACATTACAGTATCTTATTGTTGATAAAGTGGTCAATGTCCCCATGAAAGCTATCCCTCTACAAAATATTCCCACCTTTCATGGACTCACTTCAGAATATTTGGATGCGTTGTTGTTTGAATTCGACGTCGCATGTCAAGGTTATGAGTACATCACTGTCCCCGGGAAATTGAAGTTGTTTCCCCCCACTTTAAAGGGAGTAGCCCTACGTTGGTTTATGGGACTCGGCGGAGGCACCATCAATGATTGGGACCAAATGAAAACTACCTTCCTTAAAAAATATCAAGATTATTGCAAATCTAGAGAGCTAAAAAATGAGATATTCCAAATGGTAGCAAGGCCTAGTGAAAGTTTAGAAGAGTATGTGGAGCGTTTCCAATATAACCTCCAAAGGTATCCCTACGTAAATCTGCTTGGTAATGTGCTAAAAACCACGATGATTAAGGTGATGAAAGACCAGTGGATAGAGACACTAAATATCATGGGTAAAGGTGATATATATCAAGAAGACTCTGCTAACATTATTGAATTGTGTATTAGGTGATCGAGGGGCAGTACAAGACTCAAATCAGCTGAATGCGATATGATCACCAAGGACAACAAAATCTTTGGCAGAAGCATTACTCGTACTGAAATCGGCAACGTGTTGGAAGATTTCAAAAAGGATATCGTGGGAACCTTGACAACACAATTAGACATCATGCAACCCAAGCAGAAGTAGGTTGAGGCAGAACAGAACCTCGTTATTTTTTTCCCTCAATGTAGGAAGAAACATAGTCATAAAGAATGTCCACTCGATATGGTACAAACCTGTGCCATATGCACTAAAGAACATGCCACAAAAAATTTCCCATCACTCCCAGGATTAAAAGCGGTCTTCAAGGAGGCAGAGGAAGAAGTGGAACTAGTCTACCTGTTAAACTAGCGCCACCAATGGAAAGCATGGCAAACATGTATGCCTATCGACCCATCTTCATTCTTTCAACCTTCACAATGTAATTCTCAGCAATATACGGGAGCTACATGGCAGAACCAACCTCCTTTTCCTAATTGGGCACCACAAGCATTTTCTATGCCACCTTGGTCTAATCAGTCAAATCTGAACAATAGTTGGCCAAATTCCTCTTATTTCCCATCATTCTAGTAGAACAATCCATATCCATCTCAATGGTCCCCCTCCACTTCACAAAACAAAAACTGGCAATCAAGCTAGCAAAGACCTATGAACCAGCCAGTAGGGAAAATCCCCATGCCTCAACCTACACTACCAGCACCTTACACGTTGCAGCAGAATCCTCAACCCAATCTACGACCACAACTCCCAGCCCATCCCAACCAAAATCCTAACAAGAGACCAATCGAGTCTATAAAAATTATTGAAGGTTTGGATCCGAAAACTGAGTTGAGAGAATGTAATGAACACAAATTGAGGTCTGGATGAATAATCACACTAGAGGATGATAAAAATATGCAATTGGAAGAACCACTGCTTGTAGAACAAACACCTCAAAGAGAGAATACAGTCAAGCATAAAAGCCATGAACAAACTATTACCTCTTCTCCGCCATTCCCAGAAAGATCAATTATACCTTGCGAAATTGAATATCCCAACTTCAATCTCCTGGGAGAATTAAAATATCTTTGTGTAAAAATACCTCTCCTCCGGGCTATTCAGGACATTCCAATCTATGCAAAAACCATTAAGGAATTGTGTACCAAAAAGCCCACGAGGAAAATAAAAGTAACACCAATTGTCCACGTAGTCATAACTTTCTCTGATTATTATTAGGCAGAGATATACTGGTGAAATATGAAGACCCAAGAAACCCTATCCTCACAGTGAAAATAAATGGATGCTCCTTTCCCAATGTGCTAGTCGATCTAGGGGCAACCATTAATATTCTCACAACAACAACCTGTCAAAGACTTGGCATCATAGCCTTAGATCCAACTATGACCTTGCTAGAGCTTGTTGACCGTTCAATTATTAAACCAGAAGGGACATTATAGGATGTAATTGTGTGTGTAGATTCTTGGGATTACCCAACAAATTTCTTGATTATTAATCCTAGAAACCGGCTAGATGGACATCCTCTAATATTAGGAAGACCTTGGCTAGTGACCGCAGATGCTTACATAAGCTGTCAAACAGGCAGTATGACTATAGCCAGAGGAAATGATGTGAAGAACCTAGCTTTATACCCTCCACCTTAGCCAAGCCTAACCATAATAAAACTAGGAAGCAACCTGTAACATATTTAACTGGAAATACTCGATCACCACTAACTGTAACAGGTGCTCTTGAATTTAGGAACCAAAAAGAAGATGATATTATTAACACTTACATTAACCACCTAACTGCCATATCTAATCTAAAATGTCACATGATTGAAGCTGTACTTGATAATGAAATTAGAGAACATCCTTTAAAAGATATCAATGACCAAACAATACCAACAACAACTATCTATAATAACAAACCTATTGAAATTGAGCCAGCAAAAGTCCTTAACATTAACAAAAACTTGAGTGATGACCAGCAGTAGAAGCTTATTCAAATCCTTAGGAAATATAAAGGGGCTTTCACTTGGGATTACCCAGATATGAAATGGATTGACCCCCAATTATGTATGCATCACATTTACACTGAAACAGATGTGAGACCCATTCGACAACCTCAGCGAAGATTAAACCCTCACCTAATGGATGTTGTTAAAGATGAACTACAGAAATTGTTAGATGTAAATTTCATCTATCCTATATCTAATAGTAAATGGGTTTCTCCATTAGTTGGGGTTCCTAAAAAGAATGGGAAATGGCATATATGTGTCGATTATAGAGAACAATCTTAACAAAGTAGTGCAAAAAGATCATTTTCTCCTTCCGTTTATCGACCAGGTTCTAGACACATTGGCAATAAAAAAATTATTCTCTTTCCTAGACGACTTCAATGGCTACAACCAAATCCAAATTGCCCCTGAAGACCAAGATAAGACTAGCTTCACCTGCCCTTGGGGGACTTTTTGTTACAGGGTATTACCTTTCAGACTATGCAATGCACCTACTACATTCCAGAGAGCCATACTCAATATTTTTCCAGACTTGATAAACAAGGGATTAGAGGTGAACATGGATGATTTTACACCCTATGGAGATGACTTCGAGCAGGCATTATAGACACTAGAGAAAGTCCTCGAAGGATGCATTGCTACTAGGCTCTGCTTAAGACACGAGAAATGCCACATGATGATGATAGAAGGCCTAATCCTCGGTCATTACATCTCAATAGCTGGAATTCAGGTAGATCCAGCAAAAATTCAGTTAATCCTCTTACTACCTACCCTCTACACTCAAATAGAGGTACATAGTTTTTTTGGATTTTTTGGATATTATAAGAGATTTATAAAAAAATTCTCCTAAATTGTTGCGCCATTATATGCTTTGATAGGAAATACAATTTTATATGGACTGACAAATGTGGCATTGCCTTGGAAGAACTAAAACGGATAGTATCAACAGCCCTAGTACTACGGGGCCCAAACTGGGATTTACCATTCCAAATTTTTTTTGATGCATCAGATGTAGCCATTGGAGCAGTTCTCAATCAAGAAGAAGACAAGAAACCCTATGCGATATACTACGTTAGCAAAAACTTAAGTCCTGCTGAGTTGAATTACACAGTGACCGAGAAAGAGTTTCTAGTTGTAATATATGCTATTAACAAATTTAGACACTATATAACAAGATACCCTATAGTCCTGTATACTGATCACTCTGCTATCAAATATTTAGCTAATAAACCTATTATGGATGGAAGAGTGACACGATGGTTAATCCTTTTACAGTAATTTGACATAACAATCAAGGATCGTCCAGGAAAGTAAAATCTTGTGGCAGACTTCCTCTCTCGAGTGCCAAGAATAGATGACCCAGTGGAGGTAGAAGACCAGTTCCCCGAAGAGCACATGTTCGCTATGATAGTGAAAACACCGTGGTATGCGGATGTGGAAAATTACTTAGCAGTGGGGAAACTACCCAAACACCTGACACTCAGAGAAAGGAAATTCATAGTGCAACGCAGCGCTTGGTTCTCCTAGATCGGAGGATACCTCTTTCACACAAGAGCTGATATGCATATCCGCAGGTGTGTCAGAGAAGATGAAATTTATGATATCCTAAAATCATGCCACAATGGACCTTGTGGTGGACATTTTGCAGACCACAGGAGTGGACATAAAATTTTATAGATGGGTTATTTTTGGCCCACGATTTTTAAGGATGCTAAGAAATTTGTTCAGGCATGCGATAACTACCAAAGAATGGCCCACCCTAGCCAGTCTGACGAGATGCCCCTACACCCACAACTAGTTATCGAACCCTTTAAACACTAGGTTCTAGACTTCGTCGGTCCAATAAATCCACCATCTAATCAAAAATCATATATACTGGTTGCAACGAAATACGTGACTAAATGGGTGGATGCAAGTAGCCTTACCAAGAGGAACAAAGGAAATAGTAATCAATTTTCTCTTTGAAATTTTCGTGCGGTATGGTTTGCCTAGAGAAATAATTACGGATGGAGGGCCACAATTTGTAGGCCATAAGATTGCTACCACACTAAAAAATCATCACATTTTTCACAAAATCACCTCTCCATACCACCCGCAGGCAAATGACCAGGTAGAGAGTACCAACAAGGTAATCGAGGCCATTATAACAAAGGCAGTAGCCTCGCATAGATGCGACTGGACTACCCGATTCCCAGAAGCCCTGTGGGCATATCACACGACCTAGAGGAATACAACAGGATACTCCCCATATCAGCTGGTGTTTGGTAAGGAACCTATCTTCCCCATAGAATTTGAAATTCAGACATTGAGGATTGCCCAAGAAGTGGGGCTGGATTTGAATGAAGCACAGGTTAACAGATTACAACAAATAAATGAATTAGATGAAATCTGGCTATTAGCTCTTCAACATACTGCAATTATTCAAAAACAAAGAGAAAATGGCATGACGCCCTCATTAAGAAAAAGACATTCCATGAGGGTGACTGGGCACTTCTCTATGATTCCAGGCTCCAAGACTTCCCGCGAAAACTCCATACTAGGTGGTTAGGTCCCAATGAGATAAAAGAAGTACACGATAATGGCACCCTTACAGTGGCCACCATTGATGGGTCTGGCTACTCCTTTAAAGAAGATGGGCATCGGGTACGCCTCTACCATAAACCGCTTACAAGGGAATCCTTTTGTCAATAGATACGCAAAGATTCTATGATACAAATTCTTGCTGTAGAAGGCAACTCTTTAGCTGTGCCAGTCCTGTAAAAAAGTGATTTTTTGAGACTTGTAAATACAATTATTTTTTTGTTTGTTCTATTGTTTTATTTCTTCTGTATCATAGCCTTTTTGTTGTTTAGAGTAGTAGGGATCATTGTTGTTTGTGTTTTTTTCTCTCCCTGTTTTCATTTGTTGTTACCTACAGGGAACAACTACTATTCCCTACAGGGAACAGCTGTTGTTCCCTACAGGCAATAGCTACTGTTCTCCAAAGGGAACATCACTTTTTCATGTGTTTTTATTTGTTGTTCCCTATAGGGAACAACTTCTGTTCCCTAAAGGTAACAACACTTTTTTGTGTGCTTTCATTTGCTATTACCTACAGGGAATAGCTGCTATTCCCTACAGGGAACAACTGCTATTTCCTAAAGGGAACAAAACTTTTTCATGTGTTTTCATTTGCTGTTCTCTACAGGGAACAACTTTTGTTCCCTACAAGGAACATCTGCTGTTCCCTAAAGGGAACAACACTTTTTCGTGTGCTTTCATTTATTGTTCCCTATAGGGAATAGTTATTGTTCCCTAAAGGGAACAATTGCCGTTCCCTAAAGGGAACAATTGCCGTTCCCTAAAGGGAACAACACTTTTTCGTTTGTTTTCATTTACTGTTCCCTACAGGGAACAGATGTTGTTCCCCAAAGGGAACAACACTTTTTCATGTGTTTTCATTTGCTGTTCCCTACAGGGAAAAACTGTTGTTCCCCAAAGGGAACAACACTTTTTCATGTGCTTTCATTTATTGTTCCATATAGGGAACATCTGTTGTTCCCTAAAGGAAATAGTTGTTGTTCCCTAAAGGGAAAAACACTTTTTCCTGTGCTTTAATTTGCTATTCCTTATAGGGAACAACTGTTGTTCCCTAAAGGGAACAACACTTTTTCATGTGCTTTCATTTGCTATTCCCTACAGGGAATAACTGTTGTTCCCTAAAGGGAACAACAATTTTCGAGTGCTTTCTTTTTCTGTTCCCTACAGGGAATAGCTACTATTCCCTAAAGGGAACAACACTTTTTCGGGCATGTTCATTTGTTGTTCCCTACAAGGAACAATTGTTGTTCCCTAACAAGGAACAACTCTTTTTGTGAGTATTTTTTTGTTGTTCCCCTGTTGTTCCCTAAAGGGAACATCACTTTTTCTAGTGCGTTTGTAGTTTCCTCCAGGGACATCTGCTCTTCCCTAAAGGGAACAACACTTTGTGATTATTTTTGAAAACAACCCTTTCTTCCCCTTGCATGATCATTCCCAGCCCATCCCAACTCATTTTTTCCTCTTTATGGAATAGAGTACAATACATATACGACGACAAAAAGTATGGAGTCTATCGAAGCAGGAAAATATCCTTAACATTATTATCTTTAACAAGATTGCTTTGTGATGATCGAAAGAGAAATAACACAATTATCTATATCACTTTACTATCGTCATTCTTGCTATAAATGATATTGATTGATAATCTTCACCATGCTGGTTCTACTCCCTCTAGTATAATTCTCTCTACTTATTATCAATAATATTATGGGTATATTTTTTCTATTGATATGTTTAAACTTCTTCCGCCATCCCTACTCTTAAGGAGTACTGAGCTACCCTCTATATATAAAATGGGGAGTGTAAAATAAATAAATAAATAAAATTCACTAACAATTTTATGTTTTTGATCTACAGATGGAGGATAGGGAGTCTCATCACGAGCCATCCTACCATGTTCATAGGGATGAGGCGAAGTGGCATTCCCACTATGGCCACCACACCAGGGATATGATCCAATGAATGCATCAAGAAACAAAATCCTTGGAACAGGAGGTCTCATCATGAGCCGGCCTAACCTATTTCACTACCTCCCAGTGAATGGCAATGTGTCCATTTGGTCACCATGCCAACACATTGATCTCTATTGTGCACATCATAGTACACTTCCCCAACTATACATAGAGGACCCTGGTTCCTAAGGGTTAGAAAGCAACTCTGTCGAGGCTATGGACGCCTGCAGGCAACAATAGCTCTGCTTATGGTATTGAAGTTTTATTTCCTACATCAATAATTATTACCATGCCCTCTTCTTATTTTTCTATTTTTCTACAGAGAGGATTTTTCCCTAACTTACCTTACCTTGAACCTTGATGCATGATTTAATTTTTTTCTAAATCAATCACATCATTTTTAAGTGGAATAACGGCGTTAAGATATCATCTTTTACGCATGCTGTCCTTTTTACTTATCACATCACCACATGACATCTTATCACTCATTAATAATTCTCATTACACACCTCGTCTTCATTACTCCAATATCCTTTTACGATCCTTTTATTAATATACGTACTCTGCCACCTTTACTGCCCAATCTATCACCCTTGTGCTTCACTACCATAACGTCATCTTTTCATCCATTCGGTCATAGGTGACCTTTAATTTTGAGATGGGGCAGGGACCTCTAGTACACTCATGCATGCGCTGTCAACATTTTATTGGATTTAGGATAATATGACATGCCATAATCACAGAGCTTGTGGCATTAAAACAGTCCTCGATTTAACGGTATTTATTTTTATAAAACATCACCCAATAGAGTTGTTACAACTACTTTCTATTCCATCTCTTGGCTCTGCTCATTTTTGTGTTTTCTCCATTACACTAATGTTTTGTAGGAGTAGGAAGAACTCAAACATCATGGGAGGTAAAATAGTGCAACGAGAACCTTTAATACTGGCGGTCTCTGATGGAGCTAGGGAAATTCTAGCTCGCATAGGATGGACAACATATTTTACAAGATTTCAACCCCCCAATGTGGAAATCACCATTGAATTTCCACAGCATCTACATAATGGACAATCCTTGGTGAGAGGTAGACAAATCACCATAACAGATACTATTATAGCAGAAGCGTCTGGGCTACCAGCAGAAGGACCAGTATGAGCTGAGAAGCAACTAAAGTTGCATGATGCTATGGAGATTTTTAGGGACGAAGGACAATAGCTAATTAAGAAAGGCAAAGGCATTCGAACATCTTCTCTCGGAGCGCCATGGGGAGAATTGGCATGAATTTTCCAGAACTATATTACCTGCAATGGGTGTCGAGACGTGGTAAGGCCACAACATCTCAAACTTTTAGCATTCTTAAAACAAAAATGCTCTGTTAATTTGCCTGCACTGTTGAATTCATTATTGCATGACACTACCGAGAGGCTGAGATGGTCTCAACACCCAGAGACAGTAGTAAGCCACCATTGCCTGATTAGATTAATAGTTAGTCACAACCTTGCCCAATAACAATCAACATGGGAGGATCTATTGGCCCTCGAAAGAGGTGAAAACCTGCCAACACCTAACCCTGTTCCAAAAAGAAAAAGGATTGCCCCATCAGGAAGCAGACCTCACAAGCGTAGACGATCTGCAAGGTTGAATCTAGACCAAGGAATGTCTGAATATCCTCAAGGCAACGCTAGTCAACCAACAGAATCATCTAGCCCGGTAAACATGCAAGACTTGCAACCAGAGTTAGAAAGACAAAATAAGCCTGAATTAGAACCTGAGGGAGGAGATAGACCCAACTCAGTGCAAAAAGGAGCAGGGCATTTCGATGATGAACGAGGAAATGAAGGGGGGCCTCCTCCAACACCAAATATGAGCTCTCAAGACAATCTTTTGCAGGACTTTAATGTAGGGATGGCCCAGGTCCTGGCCAATATAAATGTCTACATGCAACTTGAAGAACTGCTTAATCCTAACTTAGGAGAAGCCCAATCTCCAGGGAATTCTACCTTCCCAAAAAGATACAGACCAAGAAGAGGAAGATATAGAGGCCATTAATGGGTCAGAGAACCAATCTGGAGACACACTCCCAGTGGAAAACAACCATGATCAACAACAAGAAGTTAGAGGTCATAGGCCAATAAGAGGAAGCAGGCACAGGGGTTATCCGGGAGTCCGATAATCAATCTGGAGACACAGTCTTATTGGAGCAAAGCCAGGGTGAATAACTAGGCTCTTCACAGGTAGAGGCTATTAATGAGACTCGTAGTAGACTAGTTACTCCTCAGAAGAAGCACGGAGCCAGAACGAAATTGAAGAAGCTAAGAAAAGAACACCAGAAGCTTCGTAAGACAGTCAAGAGGCTCCGATGAAAAACAAAGGAAATTACAATGGGAAAAACTCTGAATAATACCATTGAGCTAGCCAATATGGCCGTGCAAACAGAATTATGCGAAGGTAGGGCTACAAGGACTGAAACTGAGCTCATACCTACTCAAACAATCGTCACTCAAGCAGGATTGCATGTAGATTTAGTAGATGTAGCTGCTTAGACAGAGGTTGTGACCTCCCACAATAAAGAAGTGTAGACAGAGGATATCCCCTCTTGTAGCACAGAAACTCAGACAGAGAGTATCCCCTCTTGTAGCATAGGCACTCAGATGAACATACAAGCCAAAGACATTCTGACACACTATGACCCTATTTTTACTAAATCTTTAGGAGGAATTGGCACAAGCCCGACTCACTTTGGAATGATCTGAATAAGAGACAATTTCCCTGGAGAGATATCAAGAGCTACAGGAATAGCTTAGGGAACTAACTATAACAGAGAGCTGACATGTATAGAAAGGTGGAAGAAAAGTCAGAGAAGGTAAAATTCAAGCTAGACAGAGTCATGAGTCATACAAACACCATCTACTCACTATATTCAGATGTCCTAACATATAGGTCTCCCACCACCAATTATGCCTTGTTATTATTAGAACGATACCTATTATTGAAAATCAAAGCCGTAAGAGATAGTAAACCAATTGAATTAGGGACAATTGAAGATTTTATAAATTGTTGCAAGCAACACGGTGTAAAGATCCAGAGGCTTCTTTGTGAGTTCTACCTACACAATTTGATATTAGAAAACAAGGTGGAAAAGAACCCTAATCCTTTTGTTGGAGACATTCAATTTCAGGCTTTTATCTTGTTTGCAGTTAACCAACTCAAATGGTTTAAAGCTTATAATGCATTTCAAAGACAGGGACATGGATTGGATCTTTGGGTGAGGAGTGAACCTAAAAGCCCTTTACAAATGTTTTCCAACCATAAAATGTTGATGACACAAGAGGGCGTGATTAAAAATTTAGGGCCCATACATAAGGAGATTGTGCAGAAAGGAATAAAATATTTCCTCTCCATTCAAGAAAGATCCCTAACTGCATCTAAGCTTAGATGGATGACCTCCACTATTAGTGTGAAAGAAATGGAACCATTTAATTATAGGAATTTTAAAGCTATTGCAGCCTGGATGATCACCTACAATAATCTTATTTTGAGAGAAGGACCTAATTGGTTGGGATGCTGGTTTTGGGGTCCCATTATTTGGCATCCTCCTAAAGGGTATCAGGCTGACTACGAGTTGCCTGAAGGAAAAGAAAGGCCCACCTTTGTGCTCTTGGCTCAACATCATGGCTTTAGGCCAATTTTTGAAGCGTTCTCTCTAGCCTACTCTTTAACTGCATTGCATAAGAACTATTTACTTTTCATGAGGACATGAAACAGGGTAAGTAGGGGAGTATGTTCAGTTATGCAATGGGTATGTATTTACTCTCAATTATGGTGCCTTTTTCCTCTTTTCTTATCTCTTTCATACCTTGATATGCTAACATATTGATGGATTATAATAAGAAATGAATGAACTACTCTTGATTAAGATTTAGCCACCATAACTAACTCTTAATCCTTTTTTATGCAGAAAAATGATGAAAGGAACAACTGTTGTTCCCTAGATAGGGAACAACATAAACTAACAAAGGAGTAATAAGGCATGTCAGTTGCGGTCAGGCCAAAGGACAAATTAGGAGGATCAATGCTAAACAAGAAGAATGTCAAAAGATAACATTCAGTTGTGAATCCCTCAGGATCTTCTGATCTTGAGGGATCACATTTATCTTTTACCCTTTTTGACTATAAAAGTGAAAATTGTAGAAGGAATCAATCAATTGATCTCTGTGTATTTCAAATTGTGATTTTAATTTACAGATGGGGCTTTTGAGGGACACAAATGTATTGTAATGAGGATTGAGTTCAATGGTTAATACATAATTTACATTTCTGTTCATTCATATTCTCTGAAGTAGCTCAGCAGTATTCGCTGGCGGCTAAGGGCTTGGCCTCTGGTGGATCAAACTGCTACCCCCTTTGTGTTATATTTTCTAATTTACACAAGTTTGAGTGGTTTGATGTTTTCTATTCTTTGTGAATTTATCTTACTTGTTATTTGCTGATTTCCTGTATTGACGTTAGTTTACTTTCTTTACGTGATTCACAGCTTTGTCATTCGATTCCATTTATTCTTACTATAGATTAAATTGATTATTAGTTAAAGCATTGAATCTTGTTGAGTTTGGTTATTATAGAATCATCTGAAAGATATTTGTTAATATTACTGAACTCTCGATTGAGATTGAGTGTGATTTATATAGAATCAGCTAGAAGAGATTGGTTAATGCTACTACGCTCTCGGTTGATGTTATTGTCAATTTATTTTCTTGTTTGAGATTTGATTACGATTGCAGTTGAGGATTAAGTCTTGATGCTTAGATGTAGTATTTCCTTTAACAGTTACAAGTTGAGTTCTATAAATGCATCCGTTTACTCTTGTATCAAAGGTTTATACTTCATTTTAAAAAGCATTACTCTTTGGATTCATAGCTTTCATATATTGTGTACACTCTTGGAATTAAAGGACTTGTCTGGGTTGATAATTAATGTGAGGAAATTAGTAGTTTTAAGAGACACCTATTAGCACCCAAAAGGTATGTCATGCATCAACAGAGGAAGTAGGAAGAGTATCTTCCACTAGTAGAGTTTTCATATAATAATGGGTATCAAGAGTCCTTGAAGATGAGTTCATTTGAGGCTCTTTATGGACGGAGTTGTAATAACCCTCTCAACTGGAGTAATCTAGTGAATAGGATGCTGATTGGAATGGATATCTTGGCTAAGATGGAGCAAGAGACACAAGTTATTAAAATAAATTTAAAGGAAACACAAGACATGCAAAAGAGTTATGCAGATCAACAGAGGGAATTCAAGGAGTTTAAGGTTGGGATCATGTGTATTTATGCATCAAGCCCAAGAGGAGCTCCTCGAGGATTGGATCATGTGCCAATTTGACACCTCGATATTGTGTTCCTTTTGAGATCCTTAAGAGGATTGGACCAGTGGCCTATTGACTTACATTGCTGCCAATAATGAAAGTCCATGATGTTTTCCATGTTTCATTTCTTAAGAGACATGTGTTGGATGTTGATCATGTGATTGATTGGTATGTATTGCAAGTGAAACCAAAGGGATAATTCCATCCAGAACCACAATTTATATTGCAATGGAAAAAATGCATGCTCTTGAATAGAGAAATCGATTAATTTAAAGTGAAATGGGAGTAGTTTGGTCCCGACGAAACTCTATGGGAGATGGATGATCAGATGAGGGATATTTATCCTTCTTTATTTTATGGTTGAGTAGATGTGTTTGGTATATTTGTTTTAGTTTATGTTTATATCTGCATATGTGTGTGATAAGTACTACATCGAGTCGTGTTTTAAAGCTCCAATAAACAATATGGTGTTCATGGTTTCAACATTTTGGTATGATGTAAATGTTATATCGAGTTGTGTTATAAAGCTCCATGGGTAGCATGTTTTGCTGGTTATAAGTGTAATTGAACATCAAGGATAATGTTCCCCCAAGGGGTAGGGGTTTGTAATAGCCCATGGTTGATTTTCCATATAAACAAAATAAGATCAAGGACGTTGGACATGTATTCCAAGCTGAATGTTGGGAAAACACTTTAGTGGGCATCGCTTGTGGTATAATAATGGCTAATGAAATTGGTAAAGATAAAGAGGAAACAATTGGCATTTAATTATGAAAATAAAGTAAAATAGGAGAAAAGGAAGGCAAAGAGACACAAATTTGCATGCAAGGGAAATTAGAGGAAAAAATGAAGGAAAATGAAGAAAATAGAGGCCTCAATGATAACAAGGCTTCAGAGAAATAATTCACAATTTTTGGCTTACCTTTTGTTAGTTCAATTTTGGTTCTCTGCGTTCATTCTCTCATTCTCTCATACTCTTGCACACTTAGAGAATTTTTGGAGCAGGCTTGGAGCACTCTAGTATCCACCTAGATTGGAGGAAAAAAGTAAAAGAAAGCAGGGAAGCACAAGGATATTGTTGGATCAGTGGCTACAATTGGATTTCTTTGCACGTAACAAGATGCATGTGAAATTTACTTGTTGATTTTTGGATGCATGGTATATGCATGTGATTCCTTGGTTATGTGTTATCATTGGCATGGATATTTTCCTGGATTGACAGTGGTTTCAGCCTTATCGTGCCATTTCTTGAATAACCATGGTGTTGTGAATTTCCCACTTGTTGTTTCTGATTGGTGTTCAAGTTTCCTATGTATGTGGGTTGGAACAAATGTTCTAGAAGCATTGGAATAATTTGGGATGATTTACTAGTTCCTAGAGCCATAGGTTGGGACAAATGCTTTGGAGCCCTGGGTGGGTTGAGGTACTAGTTCTTGAAGCCTTGGTTGGAATAAACACTCAAGAACCTTGGAAGGCCATGAGTTGAGTTACTTGTTCTTGGAGCCCTAAAAAACTTGGGTAGAGATCGATCTGGTTGATGTTAGTGATTTCTAGACCATAGAGGTAGAATCACTGTGGCCGAGGGTTGAGGTGGTTTGGCCTTTGGAAGACCTAGTTTGGATTTTTATTTATTTATCCCATGAGATCCCACATTCATGGTTGGAATATGGTGCGGGGGTGATTGGATGAAAGAGATATTTGGTTCAGCCTAATATATGGTCAGGTGGTACGTGGAAGTCCCTCACTTGGTTGGCATTTTTATATGTTAATCAGAGCTATTTTCCTATGTGATGTATGAGAACTTGTATTGGTTATCATGTCAATATTATAGCTGATTCACCATGGTTTCTATTATGGTTATTTGGTGGTTATATGTGGGTTATATGATGTATTATATCTATGGATCTTGACATGATTTGATAAGTTAATGAATGGTTTATGAATTAATGGGATAATAAGTGTTATTATAGGTGATTCTCAAATGAAGACTATCAGGATATGATCATATATGCATTCATGACTTGTAACTTACATGTTTTTCATATGTTTGATGAAATGTCTGTCTATCATGGATTAGACATGTCTAGGTCAAGTTCTTGTTCAAGTTTTGGTTGATTAACATTGTCATCACCTTTGATAGCATTTTGGAAAGTTACAAGTAGTTCTGGACAATGGTTTAGAAGCTAGCCTGAAAAAGTGGCTTAGATCCCGAAGCTGCATGCATAGAACTATAGGATTTGGGTCATAACCGAATGGAAGTAGGGCTATGAGTGTGGTTATAGGATTCCAACCACATGGATGCAGTGTCAAGGGTGTGGTTACAAATATAGGGTAGAGAAAAAGGGCTCCAACTTATGGATTGATCACCTGGAGTGGTTGTCCAGCTCCTGAGTGATCTATAGTCCCTATGGGATGTTAGTAATTGTTCAATTTGTAGGCTCCACTTCCTTAATTGGAAATTGGAGGTCAGGTCATGTAATAGAGACACCTGTCTCATGTTTACCCTCATGAGATTGTGAATTTGGTTATATGTGGGAGGAGGTGTTACAAGAAAATTGGTTTCTACTACTCATCTTGTAGAACATTCAACATGGAATCAGAGTTTTGTTGAAATAATATCCACTAAAGTTAGCCTAAGAGAAAAGTGTTAAATAGCTTGGCTATTTCATTTATTTGTTTCAAAATGGTCCCAAGTGTTGGCTTGATGGGTCCTAACCCAGGTTCAGAGTTAAGTTTGCCAAACAAATCCCTACACTACAGGCCCTTTCGACATCAATCTATGAAGCGCAGACTAAAGTCTCACCCAAAGCAATATGGGGGGATGCTGGAACTAAGTTTCCACACCTAGAGATGGTTATGATGTCATTTTATGCCCTAACTCTACCTTCACGTAGATCGATAAGCCTTTTAGGGCTTATCGATATACTTCTCTTAATCACCCTTAGACCTTCATGTAGGTCTACGACTATCTTTCAAAGATTCTAAATAGGTGAATCTACAACTTATGCCCCTCTGCAATCATTCCTAAGTCTGTTATTAGCCCGATCAACTTAAGTACTTGATAAATTTAACATGCATGAAGATATTCTTCGCGTACACAGATATTATGACTTGCGTTCATATAACAATGTAAAACATACAGATTCACGCATCAACACAGCATTAAATCATAAACCCATTATTCACCACAACATAGTCAGATTTATTCATAATAGAAGAAAAAGGGACAAACCATAGATATTTATGGAACAATCTCTTTATTAATGCTTCAGATCTTCTCATAAACTCAAAATACCCTGCGCACTCAGCTGCAAGCGGTCCGCGCAGTTAGTTGAAGACTCTACTCTAGGCCTCTTCGCACACAGCTGCAGAGCCTCCGTTCTGCTCTAAGACTATTCGCTTTTCACTTCTAATGACCCATTACATTCATTATTCTCTCGTCAACTACTACCTTAGACTCTCTAAGACTCTCATTTTTATACAATCCCATGGTCCGCGGACCATAGGTAGATCTCCAAAATCGACACAACTTATCTAAACTCAGGGCCAAAATTTTTGTTATCTTTAGAAATCCTCGCAATCCACAACCACAAAACGCAAAGACATTACATTTCTTTCCAAAACATTTGGGCCTTCTACCCCAAAAATTGGGTGTTTAACCCAAAATTGACCCCAAGGAGACTCGTTCCCAACAGGCCCCCAACACAAAAATGGCGACTCATCCTCGAGTTACTCGGCTGGTGCAAAGATCTTGTTGAGAAGACCTCCAAGCTCAACCTGAACAACTTCTACCTCAAAGGCGCACTGTGTTGCCACCTACCTCAGCTCCTTGACCAATTGTTATGTTATTGGCCTTGGCTAGTAGTCAGTAGTTTCTATTGAGTCTCCTGCAGACTGGCCAACTTGCCTTCAATGATAGTCGTGATCTCATTTGCCTCATCTAACCAAGGCCTCAAATGAGCCTTCAACATGACTTCCTTGTGGTACATTGTGTCTACCTATTCCTTCAATGCCTTGGTCCGCTGCAACTTCACGAGCCTTTGTGTGATAGCAAAAGTTCATGTTGTTGCCTTAACCTCGTCGTAGCATTGTTGCAGTTCCCGCACTTCTGTTTCCAGCCTCTGTACATTGGGGTCCTATTTTAGGCTGGTGAGGACCTTGAGCAACTTATCAAAAAGTGTCGCGCAGTTCGTCACTCCACTTGCTACCACTACTACCACATCTACCACAGCATTCGTGCACTGCTCCCTAACTTACGATAGAGTTGAAGGCTGAGCCTTCAACTACAACTCCATGAACTTGAGATTCAGCTCCAGCTAAACCTTGGCCAACTTTGTGTGTGCGTCGCGCACTCCCGCAGTGAGGTTTTGAACTAGCACATCGACTGGCTCAACCTTGGGGATGTCCAGCTGCGGGATAGTCCATCATGCTTCATCTACAACCTTAGTGAGACGTTGGTGCTTATCTGTGAGGTTGTTCACAAGGTTGAGAGCGGAGTCGCATTGTACTACCATATGAGCATTATTCACCTTCTTCTCACTGATCACCTGCAAAGTGCATTGATCGTGGGCCCAAATCTTGGTGATCATGCCATCCTACAAAAGATAAATAACTTCTCTAGGAAGCACTACCAAATTAAGACCCACGCCCTTGAGGGCGCTGACAACGGGTCTGTCAGCGTTAGTCACCATTGTCAATGCTTTGTTTGGAAGTATTAAGGCTCAAAGGTCCCTAATGCGTAGCATATCCATGGCTTCATAGGTGCGAATGGCCACACTGGTCTGCGTTTGTGAAGCATGGATCTGCAGCTCGCGTAGACCGTCTGAATAATTCCCAGTGTCTGCTACTACTACTACTCAAACTGCTGCAATAGTTCTGTGGTGGCATCCTGCACTGTATACCCTATATCATACAGATCCCCATCTGTCAAGGTGATCGGATCCAAAGACGTCTTTCTCACCTTGGACTTCTTTTGTGATCCTAGCTTTTCTAGACCCCTTGTGTGATTTATGCGGAATAGAGTCATTTTTAGGTCCACTCCTCCCTGCTCTTTTAGTTTATCACTTCTTCCTCTGTCTCTGGTGAAGGCGACTTCTCTTTGTCAGAGCTACACTCCTCTCCTCTTTCTTATTGTGCATGCCCTCCTGCCTCCTACCCTACAGCGCGCTCTACCTTAGCCTTAGCATCGACCTCCTTTTTCCTCTTCTCGGCCAGCTGCTCCATCTTCAGCTTGGTTTCTTCCTTCTTCTGCTACGTGGCGGCCTTGCTAAATCCCACAGTCAAGTCTGAGGCAGTGTGCCATTCTGCCAACCAGCTGTCAAGGACTTCTTGAATCGTATCATCCGTCGCCAAGTAGGGCAAGTCATGCCACTTTTTCTTGGGGTCCTTCCATGCCCTTTTTGATACGTGGTGGAAATAAGCCATGAATTTTGCATACTCCCACAATTTTTCAAAGTTGGTAGGTGACAAACATGGCTTATAGTTGATGTCCATATGCACATTCATCTCCATCAGGGTCCAAAATATTTTGCTATCATTTGCCCAATGAGATCCTTGGTTGCCCAACGCGAAGCGTACTTTGCAGCCTCTAATAGCTTTGGCGTGACTGAAGGGAACTGATTGTCTTCGGGTAGCTCCCATGCTACCAACACTATGGACAACAAGAGCCATGCATAATTAAATGTCTTGCTGAGAGCCTGCACCTCATGAAAGTTTGCTAGGAACTCATCATAGAGGTAGCGTGGCCAATTGAATTGAACACCTTCCACACATTGGGCCACCAAAGCTATGACTGGTGCCGACACTTCGTCTGCGGGACACTTTTGCGTGACCTTTCCTGTGTGACCTTTTCTGCGTGACCTTTACTTTCGGGTCACAAATGCTTGAGATGGCGTAGCTGCGTGGCTTCTTCACTAACTTGAATTTTTCCTTCATGGCCTCCGCGAGGACATGTTTTCCAATATTTATGCTAAACGCCATATCCTGATTTTCCCCTATGTATGGCAGCATCATGATCCTATGGATCAGTTTATCAGTGATGGGTATTGGCTCCTCTAGCCATAAACACCCATCATGCACCAAACATAGTAATTGCTTGATTACCACCATTGTGATGGGCACGTGGTTGTAATGCGACAACCATAGTAGGTTAATTAGTCCTACCTTATCCACACCTCTTAGCCACTTTTGCGACTCCAATGTGGTTACACCAGTAGTTTTATGGAACACATGGTGCATGAGTTGATATATTGCTAGGTGAGGAAACTACTCTATGTTTGCTAAATCCCAGTCTTCTAATTTCAAAAGTGGAACATGCCCCAAGCACAGTCCTTCAAACATAATCTGGTCTGGTAAGACAGGTGTATGTAGGGTGACCTTACTCTCATCATTGTCTTTGGGCACCTTGGTATTTCTCTTGCACGGAGGAATGTACTTGGGCAGCTTGGTGATTGGGTCAAACCTCAAAATTTTGACAGCCTCCATTTCCATCCCAACATCCTCGTCATCCATTGGGATATCCTCAAACTCCTCTTCTTCTGGCTGTGGGTAATTGTCTTGCCCTTTTCCAGTGCAGTGGGCTTAACCTTCTGGGGGTGCTTCCTAGGGGATGTGCGTAGTGGCTGCGATGGCATGGATTTCTTGCCCTTCTTGATCTTCAGACCCTCTATGGTTAGGGTAGGCCTTGGCCTAGGTGTTCGTGGAGACTTTGGTACTTCAGCTGGTATTTTTATAGGTGTTACCTCAGAGGTATCTCCTTCTACTGCCATAACCACCTGTGTGACAACTCCCTCGCCTATCACTTCTTCCACGCTCATAGCTTCAGTGGACATCGACATAATGCTACATAATAACTCCTGATTCACCTGTGGCAATGTCTCAAACACAAAACTTGATAGAAAAAGCTCGTAGGTTTCACGGTTCATGTGCGCTTGAGAGTTCAACAACTCAATTCTCAAAATGCCAAGTGTTTTTTGTTGGGTAGCCACTTGTAATTTATAGGCACTTTCAAATTCAAATCTGACTGTTCCCTCCAAAATCGGTTCATCAGTGCTAGATTGGCGATAAATTTTCAGAGATTTAGTCCATAAAGTCCGACTTAAATTCCACCCCCTCGCTCCATTTGGTTTTTTTTTCATCGTGAAATCTTGAACAGTGACTTTAACGGTCACTTTTCGGCTGCTCTATGTGGTGCTTCCTTGGTAGCGCACCCCCTTGTGCATTTCCTTGGGAATTGTGACATATCTTCATTCCACACAGTTCCCCGATCACACATCTCTCTGACCTGGGTAGTGTATTTTATAGTCTCGCACTTCCTTTCAGCTGCCTAGAGTGCTAATACTGTGCTTCCCTCATATTGTCACCTAGCTAGATCACTGGTGTATGGATTCAATCGACTGCCATTCACCTTCCATGGGAAGAGTTCCCCATTCAATTTGACCAATTGATCTACTCCACCATCGGTAATTTCATTGATGACAAATGGTCCTAGCTAGTGCATCCTAAATTTCCCTGGGAATTTATCAAATTTAGTGTCATACAACAAGACCAGATCATTGTTGAACCCCAAAACTACCTCTCTTCCAAGCATTTCTTAAACCCTTTCTCTTCTATTTTCCCATATCAGTGCCTCCTAAGCTATCAAAAGTTATTACATGTTGATTTCAGGAGTATATTTGAGTGATTCTCCAATTATATCATTGTGTGTGTTATTTGATCTAGGTTTTGTTTATCAGCTACACAATGTAGCCACTTTCTACAACTAACTTGTAATTCCGCATCCGTTTTCATTGTTCTGTAGGTTACAGGTGTTGGTAGGAGAAATGAGACACATGGGCAGCTCAGGAATGATTCACACATGGATGAGGTCCTATTTTCTTAGCCAAATTTGTAAGGAAAGGTACTGGTCAAAGGGTGGTCAATAGAGAGTTCTACATCAACTAGGACTCTGTTCCTGCATGTAAAAGAAGCCCAAAGCCATTCCTGAACTTGTGGATCTGTTTTTGCCACCTGCAGGCCATCTCCATAATGCAATCCAACATACACCTCGCATAGATTTACTGCTCATGGCAACCGAGAGGCTGAATCCTCAGATTTTGACCTGTTCACGTGTCTATTGCTGAAGAAATTTCTTTGAGATATAGTTATCCATTTTCTCTATAAATATAAGTGCTTGCAATGCAGATAGTTAGCTTTTGATACTATTGTTATAGCATCATTTTGCTGTTGTGTAAACGAGATACATATTCCTCTGTTTCATAATACAAAACTCTATTTTTCACATGGTTGTTTAAGCATGGTTTGAAGTAATAACATGTTAGTCCAAAGCTATGCAGAGGGTCCCTGCATAGCTGAGGTCCCTTCTTTTGTTTTTGTATAGTCTTTCATGTATATTTTCTCTCATTCAAATTGTACATTTCTCTTGTTTTCCTTATGATCATAATTGTTCTGAATTTGTACATGTATTTGCAGCTTGTCACATTTCTTACTAACAGTGCACTTCAGAATAGTCTTTAAGTATAGTTATGCTCGAGCTTCTTAGTGTAGTTTTTGCATTAAGTGGTGATTTGAGACTTGCTTCCTCTACTGAACTTTAGTTTTCAATTTCAGTTATTTATGCTTTTATTTAGTGAGATTTGTTTACTGATTAAGATAGTTTAGATATCAGTGCTTCATGTTGTATGATGATATCTCCGGAGCCTTTAGCTTAACCCCGTTTTAGAAGTTAATTGGCGAGCTATTGTGATTATAGGTGAAGTAATTGATTTTTCTTTCATTAGTGTGCAAGTAGATAGTTTAGACGTCAGTTCTTTCATGCTATATGATGATATTTCCAGAGTCTTTAGCTAAACCCCGTTTTAGAAGTTAATTAATGAAATATTGTGATTATAGATGAACTAATTGACTTTGCTTTGATTAGTGTGCAAATTAGATAATTTAAATGTCATTCTTTTTATGCCATATGATTATATTTCCAAATTCTTTAGCTTAACCCTGTTTTAGAAGTTAATTGACAAAATATTGTGATTATGGATGGAATCATTAACTAGTTTCTAGTTTCTTTACTTTTTGAGTGCAACAGTTTATTAGATTTTAATTCTGCAATTAGGATGGACAACAGATATAGTAACCTCATTTTCAGTACTTCATTTTTAGCTTGATTTATGTAGTTGCATGTTTACACTCTTATTCAAGTTCTGAATTTGTAGACAACATGTTTTAAGATCTTTTAAGTTCAAAGTTTGGAAATTATCATAACAAGCATAAACCTTGTCTTCAACTTTACATCCACACTTGATCTTTAAAAAGTATTATTATACCTTTGCTTTAACAGTAGATTAGAATTTCCATTGCATTAGAACACTTTAGGAGACCAACAAGAACAAAACCCCAAAACAAGATAAAATTGAAAACAGTGAAGATAAGAAAAGGGTTGTCTAGCACATACAATGCACTACACTTCATCAGTTTACGAATCTCGGATTGATAACTTATGTAGAAACTTAGGACACACTAAATTGACTAAAAAATCATTTACCTTGAAGTTTCAGAGTTTGATGTGCCGATCGCGCCATGCCTTTTAGCGCTCCTTTTGAAGTTGTTGATTAAATCCAACTAGAAATAGGTCCTCCTCAAGCTCTGCTAGCTGCATGAGCCTCTCTTCCAAGGCCTGCGGTTCCCCATCCTTGTGAGTGCTACTATGCATAGACTAGGTACAATGTATTCCATTGTCATCACAACTTCTATGCCATACACGAGTCTAAAAGGTGTTTTCCCAATCAACTTCTTGCAAGTCGTTCTATAAGCCCATAGCACTGCTGGTACGTGCACATCCAAGTCACTTCTCTAAGCATTGCAAACCTTCATCAGTGTGTTCTCCAGTATCTTATTGAATGCTTCCACCATCCCATTGGCCTGCAGGTGATAAGGCATGCTCTTCTGATGATACACCTGAAATTATTCTGTCAACGCGCTGATTGTTTCATTAAGAAAGTGTGTACCGCGATCACTCATCAAGATCTTTGGACAACTAAATCTTGTCAATACGTATTCACAAAGAAACTTTGCTGCTATCACACCTATACAGTCCTTCACAGGTTATGCCCCCATCCACTTGGTGAAGTACTCAGTCGCGGTGATGATGTGTCATGCACTTGTCTTCTTTTTCAAAGGCTAAATTGTGCCCACAAAGTTGATCACCCATTTCTCAAATGGTTGTAACGTCACTTGTGGAATCAAAGGTAGTTCATACCTCCATGATGTCCTGTCGATCCTTTGACATGTGTCATAGGCCTTACAATATTATTTCTCATCTTTATGCAGAGTTGGCCACCACAACCCAGAACGCAAAACCTACTACGCTGTCGCTTTTCCTACATAATGCCCTCCTACAACCGCTCCATGATAATATTGCTTCACTCAAAGTTAATTACATAATGTTGCAAGATTTCTTCTGACCCCATTTTGTACAAGTGTCCTACAATGACATAGAAGTCTATTGCGCGCACTACTAACTCCTTCTTCTGCTGGCTTGTATACCCTTTTGGGCCACTTCCTGTTGTCAAGAGATGTATGATATCTTCAAAGTGACTTTCCGCAACGTGCACTACAAAGATCTACGTGTCACACAACCCTTCCTCTAAATTAGTAGGTTCCTCTCCTGTTTCAATGCGTGACAGATGATCAGGTCCCACATTTAGTCGTCTTGGCTTCACAATAACTTCAAAGGCATACTCCTGGAACAACAAAAACCATCTATAGATCTTCCCCCCCAACAAAGCCTTATTGACCAGGTATTTCAATGCAAAATGATCTGTATACATCATAAAATGTCCACCCAACAAATAGTGCCTAAACTTTTGGAGTTTGTATACCATGGCTAGTCCTTCGCGCTCTGTAGTGGAATAGTTCTTCTCAGCCTTGGAAAACTTCCTGCTCATGAATGCTATAGGATGGTCCAATTCCCCCTCGCTTTCTTATGTTTGCACGACCCCCAACACAATACATGAGGTGTCCACGTGCACATGAAATTCCTCCTTCCAGTCCAGGAAGACTAGGATTGGCGCGGTGACCATTTTTTCTTTCAGCACGTCCAAGCTCTTCTGGCATTCATAACTCCAGCAGAACGTAGCATCCTTTTTCAACAATTTCTCCATGGGTATGGTGATTTGGGCATAGCTTTTGATGAACTTCCTATAGTATCTAGTATGCCCTAGAGTTGTGCATAGCTGTTTCACATTCCTTACCACCTCCAAGTTTATTATAACTATGATCTTTATGGGGTCTACCATCAATCCTTGTCTACATACCACAAGACCCAGCAGGATCCCGAAAGGGACACAAAACAAACACTTCTTCAGATTGAGCACGATTTGATATCTCTGACATGTATCTAACATTAAGTGTAGACTTGCCACATGACGCTTGAAAAATCCAAACACTGTCTAATCGTCAAAGTATACCTCCAGAAATGTATGAATGAAGTCTTTGAATGCTACAATGATTACGCGCAAAAATATTGTTGACACATTCTTCAACCCAAAAGGCATTACAATGTACTGAAAAAATCCCCATTCAGTCACGAAGGTCATCTTGCTTCTATGTTTAGGCACAATTTTTCTTTGATGGTACCTAGAGAACCCATCAGTGAAAGAGTATGCTTATTGGTTGCGTACATTATCTAGGACCTCGTTAGTGAAGAGGGTCGAGAAGCGAACATGCACAAAAGAATTGTTCAACTTCTAGAGATCCACACATATCCTTATCTCTTCCTTCTATTTCTTTTCTTGAACCACTATCGGGCTTACCCAATCAGATTCTTCCACTGGTTCAAAAATTCCTGCCGTGAGCATCTTATCTAACTTAGCATGAACCCTTTCCTTATACTTAGGATTAAGGCAGTAAGGTCTTTGGTTTACGGGCTTCACGTCCAGTTTCAGGGTGATCTTCATGACAACCAGGTCTCCTATTATCCCTTTTAAATCACAAAAATTCATGGGGAAAAAATCCTAATATTCACAGAGGATCTTAGCGACCTTGTCTACTGTCGCATCATCCCAATAGTCCCCAATCTTTGCAAATTTTGGTTCCGCCTCTGTGCCAATGTTGACTTGTCTGGTTTTTAGCGGTGCAGTTATGTTAGGATCCTCTATCTATGGACCTTCAACCCAACAGTGTCCTTTAGTTTCTAGAATATTAATATTTTGTGGATCCTCGTCTTATTCTTGAGTAGTCACGCTATAGGATTCCAGTGCATGGCTCAACTAGGATTCCAGTGCATGGCTCAACTAGGTAGTCTAATCAGGTTGGACTAGGTCCAAGGGATCTTATGGTATCCTAAAGATCACTGCTTTAACCTCCTGTAGCACCGCGTCAATATAGTCAAAACCATCCTCAAAATTGAACATCATTATAAATCCCTAACACAAGATGTCCCACTCCTCAGTGCCATGGCGGAGCTCAGTTTCCAAGTACCAATTCATTGGTATGACGCCCAAGGCATGACAAAATAGATGCACCCATTCAGGCTGAGGCTCCACTCCATAAGCCTTAGTCCATTTGGCTAGGTGATCACGTGGATCATCCCTTCCATCATACTTATCTATCATTCACACTTTTGGCTGTCCAAATCATATTCTCATCCTCCTCCTATAGTCATGCTAATCACCGAAACTATCCTTGTGCGTACCCCACCATCTGGAGGGTGTAGCGTGTAGTATCCAATCTAAGGCCTGTAAGCAAAGTTTATCTGACACTTCTTTTTCAAATGCATCCAAAAATTAATCAACATCAGTTAGCCCATCATAATGAGGCAGATCCCTGACTTTGGATGACACACAGCGCAATGACTTGGTCATCATATTACAACGCAGCATAGATACTTCATGCAGTCGGTTTTGCTAATGTTCTAATTATTCTTTCGAATCTGATGTGTAAGAGATTTCAAAGTCCCATGCAATACGTCCATCCACTGTCAGATGCACCCAATCTTGGTCTCGTGATGTTATCTTGTAAATCTGGTCCATATCTTCATCATTTTCATAATCTTGGATTGGTTCTATATAGCGCGGTCCCTCCACGGGATCCAACAGCACTACTACGCAGAGTGACTTCTTTTCAAATATCATCTTTCGATTCTTTAGGTTGATTAAACCATTCATGTTAGTGGCCCAATTGATTCCAAGGAGTGCAGGGTATGGATTGCTATCATCCACAATCTCTATTACTTCAAAGTCCACTAGTGCGCTTGTGCCCTCGATATCAATTGTGACCCCTTGCAGCCTCCCCATTGGGATAATCTTTTGTTCATTCGCCATTCTTAACTACATCAGAGACCACCGGAGTGTAGGTCTCCCCATTCTTTCCCAAGTCTATTTTGGAAAAACATTCGCAACAGATCTGAGATCCAGGATAACTTGGCCCATCTCGTACCCTCCTATCTATGCACTGAGTCTCATTCCATGCCCGGTCCTTGCCTTGTGCTTTTCAAGCTTCCTAACCACACGTAGTTCACCAGTAGTGCCATCCTTACTAGTGCACCAATTGATCAGTTCCTGTAGGCCCTTCACAACCTTATTGTCACGGAGCAACTTCATGCAGGTCTCCAAGAATGTGGTAATCATGGACAGGTCCATGTATTCAGCTGGTTTCTCCTGACTTCTAGAGGTAGAGGCCTCAGTGAAGCTTTTCTTTACTTCCATAAATGTTTCTTTTACACACTCCAGATCAAACCCAATCTCTTTTTCTGGTGCTTTGCAGACCCATTCGCCTTTTGTATGCTGCTTACCTTTATCCTCCCTTGTCGTAGTTCTGCTTTGTAGCATAATGTTTACCTTAGGGTCTTCCTCGCGGGGCTTAGCCCTCATCATCTGGAGGTTCTGCATTAGCTGCGCCCCATTTTCGTGAATCTTAGCCAATAATATTGAGCAATCCTTAGTCGTATGATCAAACTGAGTACAATAGTGGCATGGAAATATCAGATTCAGACAGTCCCTTGCGCAGTGTCCCGAGCCTCCAAAATTGTAACAAATCAATTGTCCTTAGCCTCTCCCAGGACCTCCTCCACCTCGGCCTTGGCCACACCCCTAATACTCACCTCGCATTCCCCCAATGCCTTGGTCCAGAGGCCGCGTTTCTATCAGCACCCTATATGCAGGTGTCCTATCCATCATCAATTCATAACTTCGACAATTATGCTCATCATGGCCTACTGATTGACAGAAATTACAAAAGAGTCATTGTGGTGTCTGCACAAATTTATGCAGCAAATGGAAATTGTCGGTTGCATGTTTCCCAGCCACCTAGCATATAACGTACCATAACATAGACCCTACACTGGGCCCTACCGCGGCCTCTGGTCGTAGAGGAATTGGTCCTCCTGCTACAACATAGTTCACAAAGACTGGGTGGTGATCCTTGTCATGCCCCTAACCCTTGCATTTTATGCACCAAACTTCTTCGCGCACCTCTGGCCGATTGTTTTGTCCTGCTTGAGACTTTTCATTTCGAGACAAAGGTTTTGCAACTGTGCATGAATCTGCTGAACCCCCAGATTAGCATCCTACATTATTGTCTCATGGAGCCTCATCACGATTTCTAGAGCTTTTGCGTGGGTCCAAATCTTTTGTTGTGATAGCACAACCCTTAGTTGGGGCAGGAGTGAGGCCACAAACCATTCACGGTGCTGCCCATCAGTTAGGTTCATGTTGGCTTCATGGATCATACACTTCAATCTTTGATCCAAATCACAGGGCATCTCCCTCGGCTTCATCATGATCTCCTTGAATCCTACAATCGACTGTGCTTGAGACTTAGGTATAGTGAATTCTCTAGTCAGTGTGGCCTGGATATCTACCAACGCGGAAGTTTGGTTATTAGTACTACAATAGACCTTCTAAAGAAGGATAGGTGATGGAATTAGACAGAGAAGTGTCGAGCAACATTTGAATATTTAAAGAAGAGGATGTTTATAACACCGATACTGAGGCTACCTAACTTCAAGATACCATTTGAGTTGCACACTCATAATTCATATTTTGCGATAGGAGGAGTACTCTTGCAAGATGGGCATTTGGTAGCATATGAGAGTCATAATTTGTAGGATAGAGAGTGAAAATATCTAGTTCATGAGAAGGCGATGACTGTGATCATCCATTGTCTACAAGTATGTAGGAATTACTTGATTGGGAAGCCTTTTGTTGTCAAGACTAACAACATTGCAGTGAGTTATTTTGCATCCGAACCAAAGTTTTCAGCAAAGTAGGCTCATTGGTAGGACTACTTAGCAGAATTTGACATGACTATTGAGTATAGACCAGGGAAACTCAATGCAGATGCAGATGTCGTCAGCAGGAAGAGACAGTTAGCTTCACTTAATGAGGGAGAGGATCAGGATAAACACAGCAGGATTCAAGTACATATGGCTGATGAGATGCAAAATAGGCTTCGAGCTAGTGTGGATACTGATATTCAAGTGAAGAGCATTTTGAAGCAGGTGAAGGAGGGGAAGACTCAATTTTTTTCCTATGAGATGGACTCTTGTTCTATGGGAACCAAATTTACATTATGAAGTCATCTGGACATAGGAGGAACCTCTTGAAGGAGTGCCATGATTCTCAATGTGTTGGCCACCTTGGGAAGCGTCGTTCTTTCACATTGTTGGAGATAGGGTACTTTTGGGAGAAGATGAGGGAGGATGTAAAGGAGTATGTACATACGTGCATCATTTGTCTGTAGGACAAATTGGATACCAGAGACATGGAGGATTGTTTCAACCTTTACTAATTCTAGAGAGACCATGGATGAGTGTTTCGATGGACTTCATCACACAGTTACAGAAGGTGTAGAGGTATAATGGAGTTATGGTCATTGTTGATCCTTTCTCTATGGCATCTTCATTCTGATGAATATATCATGTGGGGTCAAGAAGACTGCTGAGTTATTCTTCAAGAATGTTGTGAAGTATTGGGGAATGCCGTTGAGTATTGTGTCTAACAAGGATCCATGATTTACAGGTAGATTTTGGACCACTTTGTTCACGTTGGTTGGGACAGAATTGCTGCAGAGTTCGATTTACCATCCGCAAACAGATGGGCAGACTAAATTAATTAATGCACTATTAGAGGACTACTTGAGACATTATGTGAGAGTTGGTAAGAATAATTAGCCTGAAATCTTGGATGTGGCTCACTTTAGCTAGAATATGTAGAATACTTTCGCAATTGGGTATAGTCCATTTGAGTTGGTCAATAGACATGTACTAGTTTCTCCACACACTATGCTACCGAAAGTATTTTCAAGGAGTCCACATGTGAAGAAATTATTGATAGCATGGGAGGAGTCTTTGGAGTTAGCAGGGGTGCACTTGCATGATGTCGCAAGGAGAATGAAGAAATGGATAGATAAGGATAGATGAGACACACACTTCGATGTTTGGGATATGGTTTTTCTGAGGATCACTAGAGATCAGTTTAAGCCACCAAAAGGGACCGCGAGATCTTTGAAAAGGAAGTATGAAGGACCATTCCAAGTGAAGAAGTGAGTTGGGGGAGCTTCTTATGATTTGGAGCTTTCGAATCGCATGCATTCAAAACATCTTGTGTTCCATATGAGTCAGCTCAAAATAGTAGACTTGATGCACATCATCTTGAGAGGACAACACCACCGAGAGTACCAACCATGATTATGGATAGGCCACACTTGATTTTGGATAATATCTTGGATCTTAGGACTATAGGTGTTGGGCATGGCGCACGAAGGGAGTTCTTTGTTCGATGGAAGGACACAACGGAGGAGATTGGTTGGGAAATAGAGGATTCGTTGTGGAGATGGAAGAAGGAGATTATTGAGTTTGATTATGAGCTGATGTGATTGATAGGATTGGTGAGGACAGTAATGACTCATGGTGAGGGAGGATGTCAGGACCCCGAGTCGGCATCACTACCCTCGGGTGAGTCGGACACCCAACACGTGCACACATAACTAAAAAGGTGAATCAGGTGTGACCATGCGACCCATGTGTGACAGGCAATTGTGCGATGGGTGGGAGCGACTTGGGGCAATCGGGCAAGCCAACAAAGGCGACTTGGTGAAGCAATTAATGATGTGCAACAGGGGTGTACACCCATCATGCATAAAATCGAAGTGTGATGAACCGAAATGTGATTGAGTGTTGAGATAGACACGATGAGACTAATGTATATGATGTGGAGGATGAACTTGGAATTGGGACGACGCATCACATAGGGATATATCTTTCTTGGAGGGCAGGTTAGCTTGATGGGCCAATGTCGCAAGCGACACGACCCATCATATTTCCAACATGGAGGTAGCATATATATGGAGTTGGCTGAGTGGAGGACAAGGATTGTCGAACAACCAACACAATTCATAGTGCGAAGGTTGGAGTTTGGTAAAAAACACAAAACCATAAAGTGAAGTTCAGTTATGAGCCTAGGGGGCGGGAAAATCAGTTCATCGTTGAGGAGTTGAGCAGGTTGGGTGGTGGCTGCAGGGCGGGCGAACCACAAACCTGTCCAACGACAAGCACGGTGGTAGCATTTTGCACAATGATTTGGCACGACAGTGTGTCAAGAGTGGTTGCAGTGGATAGTTACAACAGGTAGCACTGTGGGTGATGCGACACAATAAGGGTTGCGACCGATCGTCGATATAGGCACCGCATAGTGTGCAGGTCAAGACAAGGTGGGCAGGTTTGTCAACTCATTGTATAAATGGGTAGAGGCCAAGTCTGGTGAACAAGCCTCCCTCATGAAATTGTAAATTATGAAAAGCATAATTTTATAAATGAAATTAAAAAATTTGTCTATCTGGTGTTGGTTTCTTTGCACATTGTTGTTACTATTGTAAGTTATGATATTTCCACACATAATTCTAATAAAGAAAAATGAAGATGATGTTTGTAGGCGTAGTCGAGAAAAAATGAAGAAAAAAACTAAGTGTGCATGTTTAGCTGGTGTCGCACGACACTCTAAATGGGAAAACTGATTTGGGGTTGTGACGCCATGGGTGTCACCGGAGACTTGAACCTCCGTGGGTGGAAATAACAAACCACCATCTCAAAACTCGAGCTAAGAGCCATTGACTAGATTATTATTATTATTAACAACTTGTCCTACAAACAAGAAAGTAACATAGACCAATTTAGTGTCACCTTCGCCTTGATCTTAAAATTAAATTATTAATATTATTATTAACATGTTTCCAAAAAATACAAATATTTGAAATTTAAAATCTTAGGCGCAGCCAAAACGACTTCCAAAAATTATTAGTTAAATAAGAAAACTTTTCTTTTGTGATTTTAAATATTTATTTATTATTTTTAAAATGATTTTACCCTATTAAATTTAATTAATAATTAAAAAAATTAATTAATGATTTATTTCTAATACCATATATAATTATTTTTTTTATTAAATTTAATATAAAATTATTAAATCCATTATAATATTGTAATCCTTTATGATATCCTCGAATTTCAAGGTTAAAGTATGTTTAGTACAATGTTACCTACTAAATTATTAAATATAATTTAAAAATGTTCGGGAAAATAAATAAAAAAATGATGGTGCAAATTTTAAATAATATTAAAATGGTTACTATTTTTAAATTTAGGGAAATCAGTTAACAAATAAAAAGCTAAAGCGATAAAAGAAATTGCAATATTAGAAATAGGTGATCGAATTTAATTTTTAAATTAAAAGTATTTATCTTTTTTACTATGGTTAAAAAGAAAATGAACATTTCTAAGATTATAACTAATTTTTATTATTATTTATCTTATACTCATATTTATCTAATTTTCAAAATATTTGTCACACTATCAACATCAAGAAATGTTTTTCTAGCTTCTTTTTTGGTATAGAAATAAAATATTAAAGAATTTTGATTAATATCTTACCTTCTTAAAATTAGGTAGACCATATAGGTCTTAATATACTTCCATCATCATTATCATCCTTGTATATATTACCGTCCCTCCTTCCCTCATTTAGTCCAAAGTTTCTTTTCACTCGGGTGGAGATGGGGAAGATAAGAACCATTCTACTCAACCACCCAATATAACCGTTATATATATAAATATTATAATATTTATAATAAAAAAAAAAAAAATTGTTTTTTGTAGTTTGGCACGAAACATTTTTTCATGTCCAATATATTATCTTGATATGCGCAGGGAATGAACCAGTAACTTCACACCAAAAAATTCTCTAACCACAGCACCGATCACTTCTATCTAAATAGACAAAATAAAAATATTTTTTTTAACAAAATTCTCAATTATAAAATTAATTTATTATTAACATATATATGAAAAAATAACATTATTTTTATCCATTTCTTAATTAATCAAAAATATATATAAAGTGAAAAAAAATACTATCACTTCTTCCATAAATTAAATTAACTAATACATAAAATCATAATTAAAAAAATACATAAAATCATAATGAAAATTACATCTTCATTTAACAAAGGATGAAATGAGTAAAATTATGAGTGCTAGTGCATGAATGAGTAAAATTATGATTGTTCATGCATATGCATACTAAAGGAGATAAGAAATTATAATTATCTATATTAACATCGGAAAGATACATTTTATTATAGGATTGAAACATTGGCAGTTAATTTCCTCATGAGATCTTAATTTTCTTGATGGAATTCTTCAGTTTCTTCAACGGATACTATACAGGTATTCACGTGAAAACTGAGTAAGTTATATATATATTAGATGGCATGAAACTCCTGCCCAGACCAAACAACCCCAACGGATAATGTACACTTTCTAAATAATATGCCAACAGAGCTTTCGAAGCCAAACATATGATTAAAAATCACAATGACATCCGGAGATTCTCAAAATCAAATGATCCCAGAAAATGTGTTCAACAAAATCTCTCGTTTCCATAAGATAAAACTATGATAGTTTGGACTAAGTAGCTCACATATACATCCATTAACAAAAATCTCCTTCCCGGATTTTCAATTTCAAAGTATTTATGTGCACGAAAAGCTGCACAATGCAAAACCCCCATACAATGCGAAAATTGTTGGGTCGTTCTACGGATTCTTCTTGTTAGAGTGACTAGAGTGATGCAGAGGGTCCGGTCCAGTGGGAACTCTTCGCTTATTGTCCGCCATTGTAAGCTCTCTTGCAGCTTCAAAGCTCAGCAGCCTAAGCCCTCCATCTGCTTCTACTTTAGGCCAAATTATTTTATTAATCTGCGTGCATCATAAGAATTAATTAATACTATTATGTATTTTTAACTGGAGGTTAAATAGTAACATCAGAATGAGGTGGTGAATTGAACCAGTCACTTAATATCTAGGAGTGCTTTAACAGGGCACCTATTATCTCTATCTAAGACCTATAAACACTCTACCATGTATTCCATTAAAAAAAATCAAAAATTTATTGAAATTTTGAAACTTTAGGTTAATGTTTTGTAACATATCTTTTTCCATGAGAATAATACTGAGCCTATTTATGTATTTCTAAGGATGAGGCTAAATCATAGTAATGTCCAAGAATAACACTCAAATAGAATGGTGAATTGAACCAGTGACTTAACATCTAAGAGTGTCTTAACAGCCCACCTGTTACAGCCTATCCAAAGCCCATAAACACACTACTATATATTCAACACAAACAAAAATCTAAATCCATTGAAACTTTGGAACCTTGGATTGATGCTCTGTAACATATTTATTTCCATGAGAATAATACCCAGCCTGTTCATCCATGGCAAGTGGAATTTCCAAGCGTTCATCTGAGTGCAAAAAGAACGCTGGAATTAAACAGCTGCCACAAGTCAAAAAGCACACACACAACATAATACATTGTCTCTTTACCAGATTCTCCAGCGCCAGCTGCAAGAGAGCATATCAACAAATGAGACATGACAACCATAACAAATATGATAAGAAATCTCAAGATATTTGACATTCTTATTGATTCTGAGAGATTGAAAACCAGCAGATGAGCAACTTCAGGGTTAAAATCAAAATCAAAACTACAATTTTATATCAGACTGGGGCCTATATATATAGGCAATATAGATTAACTAGAGGAGGACAGATGGAGAGCGAGAGAGGCCATTAAACGCAGGAGATGCACAGTTGTCTATGATACCGTGAGTGAGGTCATGGAGTATGAATGGATTCTTGCTGTAATAGGCAAGTGAAGCGAGTGAAAAACATTGTAGTGTGACAATTAGGGAAAGTGAATCGCACACAAACTAAGAGGCGAGAAAATTATTGAGAGAATGACGCAAGAAATGTTTGCAAATGGGTAGAGGTCAGGTGGTAGGGGTATAGTTTGATTTCCATCCTTGGGTAACACTTGTGCGCCGCCAATAAGACCTATCATCACGTTCATCCACTGTTCCATTCCACATCTTTTCCCAGGGTTGGCATCCTTCTCGGCCATTGCATCCAATCTGTGTACGAGAGAATGCATACATCACTCGAATATTTTCAAAGGGCATAGATTTATAATTGTCATTATAAAGAATCATTGCTAGTTGTTATAGGAGCAAGGCATCTTGTTACGTGTCACTTTTATACAGTACTGTACTCCAATGAGATGACAAAGTTGAGAAATAATTATGTATTTTAATGAGATGACATGTGCATAAATAATTATGCAAATACCATGCCACACAAACTGTTTACTTCAGACCGTACCAGGTACAGCTTATCACAACATGAAACCAAATTCGAGAAGCAAAAAAATTAACGTTGGCTAATTATCATATGAAAAACAACTTAGGAATGTGAAAGGTGGAGATTTATATGAAAGTTTAGAAACCTCGGTTGATTGATTTTATTAGTTTCTAAGAGGCAAATTATAGATTTTATATAGTTAATTTTTTTTTTGGTAATTTTTAGGGAAAAATAATTTTATACTATAAAAATTGGGCAACTCTTTTTTATTAGTGAATCTTTTTAATTGAAAAAAACATGGAAAATTAAGCCACAAATATTAGCCCCTAAAATCTTCCTCGAATAACAACCATCACTTTCAATAACAACCATCCCTCTCCAAAAACGTAATGAAATAATTTACAAATAACATTTATTTTTATAATACAAGAGAGGTTGGATTTATTTGTGGAAAACTAAGAGTTAAACATAATGAAATAATTTAGAAATAACATTTATTTTTATGATAAAAAAGGGTTGGATTTATTTATGGAAAGCTAAGACCTTTTCACCATTAAAAAATATACAATTATCATGAGGATAGCTTAAAAGAATGTGTATTTACACTCGAAGAAAAATTATATTCTTCTAAACATACACAAAATATACAATTATCATGAGGGTAGTTTAAAATAATGTGTATTTACACCCAAAGAAAAATTGTATTCTTCTAAACACACAAAATGAAAAGGAAAAATTATAAATTCACTTTTTAATTTACATTTACTTTTATGTTCCTTCATGTAAATGTTACTAACTCTATAAACAATTTACACATATTACTTTTCCCATTTTGAAAAACCCTATTTTCATTGAGAATAAGTGTTTTTCAAAGATGGTAACAATTTCTATATTTGGGACAAAGGGAAAACTTGAGATGATTTTAGTATATTGTATTTTTAGGTTCCAACTTTATTTCATGTTGGAAGGACATGAAGGTGGGTATGGCTTTTTATGAGAGTTTCCACAAGAATATCAAGGGTGTTAGAAGGTTTCATGTTGGAAGGACATGAAGGTAGGTATGGTTTTTTATGAGAGTTTCCACAAGAATATCAAGGGCGTTAGAAGATATTAATATCGACTGTAGACAAGGTACGAAGGAAGAATATTTGGACTACATGCAAGATTTCGTAAGTGGTTAACAAATGTGGACCAATTTATTACTTTATGGTTGAGGTTGGTTCTTAACTACATGGAGGGCACTCCCATTGTAAAGTACAACTATGTCTTGTAAGTCCATAGAATTTAAACCCTTATTTAGGCAATAATAGGGGATTAATGCAAGAAAGTTAGGTTATCATTAATTATTTGATCGAGTACAATAGTGAGTTTGAATTCCAAATTTTCAGTGTAGCTAAAAGGAATGCAGGTTTATAGGGGTTTATAGGAGTTAAGGTTTATTCATGATATGTTGGATCTTGAGAATTTGAAAGGCATTCCAAATGTTGGTTATGAGTTATTAGGGTTATGGTTACTAGATGGTACAAGAAAGCATAATATACATAAATTCGTTAAAAAGGTCAACTAGTTTGTTAACCCAAATTTGGGATATAAAACTAAGCTTAACAATATTATGGAGTTGGGAGATTCGGTATTGATAGGTCAATTTATAGGTAGAGGGTTGAGTGGTGATGTATTGAATGATTGGATGAAATGGAACTTTGTACTCACTTTGGGGTGCTCCCCACAAACCATCATCCTAGTGAAATGCAAGGTTCTGGGTGTTTAAGAATGTAGAAGAAGCAAAAAGAAAATTCTACACTCATATTGGAGGTGGGGCTCTCAAAGAAATGGCATGTAGAATTTGGTTCTTCACCAAATCACATAGATATTCTCTTGGTTTGGGTAATAATTATGAGATTACCACCCTTTTTTTTTGTCCAAAGAGGATTTTAAGGAACTTGGAAATGAATTAGGCATATATTATGAAGCAGAATCAAACTTTTGAGATACAAGATACCATGGAATGGATTGAATGCTTGTGTGATTGGATTTTTGGTAAAAAAAAATTAGAGAGATGGATATTTGAAGAGGTGTTGATCATTTTCATTTAAGTCTGGAATATGAAGGAATACCCTTTAAATGTGGGTGATTTCATTGCTATGGGCACCTAATAGTAGCATGTAATTATCCAAATCTTATGAAGATATGGGCACTACAAAATTATTTGAGGGGTATGGAAATAGATAGTCAATAAACAAACCAAATTTTGAGTAGGAATGAGGATGTAGGGGTATAGGTGACTTTGGGTTTCCTTCAAGATGTGAATCTAGAAGTAGAACCTTAGTCCTCAAAACTAGTCTAACACAAAGATCCTAGATTGGATTCAAGGACTGTCAACAAGGAGAGAATACCTAAAATGAGAAAGAAAACTTAGTCACATTATATGAAAAGAATTATATTATAACAAAAAAAATCACAAAAGTCTTGAATCCTTAAGTAATTTTCTACCTATTATATTTGGAATAAAAAAACCTGAACCCTATTCCCACCTACCTATTCTCGGGAATGAGGAGGACTTGGATGGTGGAAAACATCTTGTGGGATCCTTGGAAAACCCTATCTAGATTTAGATTTGGGCGGTCAAGATTCAAATCCCATCGAATCATCGAAGTATAATCTTAGACCTAGAAACTAGGGTACTATATATTTTCTAGGAAAGGTGGAAGGGGTTGGGATACATTAGAGAGAAAGGTCAAAAATCTAATCAAAGGAAATATATCCTACATTTTCATGGCCCAAAAATAAGAAAATTCAGAAATTAGATGTGGAAAACAACTATACTTAATAGGAGTTCTTAAAGTGAATGCCCCTTTCAAGGGTTCAAAATGATTTTTCCAACATAAATTATAAAGGTATGGCTTGTTGTGAAGATGTCAAATACAATATCATTGATGTCAAAGTCCACTAGCATGGGAGATTGTTGAATGTGTGCTGTCAGGGTGAATAGTGTGTTATCAACGTTGCAATTTTGAGAGTAAATTTTGTAAATTTTGCATGATTTGATAGGCCTCTAAAAGTGATTTACAACAGTATATGGAACTTAGTCAAACTCCCAAGGAAATATGAGAAACTATTCTCTAAAATGAAGACAATTCAACAATACCTTAGGGAATCTACATATTTGGGCCTCTAATAGATTTGGGTCACACAATACATCTGATCCTCTTCCGAGGTATTTAGGCTCTGTGCATTTGGGGATGCACCAAGAAAATCACCTAAGAAAGATCAAATACCATATTTTGTGGTATAAGCCTGTAGGTGGACCTCAGACAAGTGGAAGTATGAAGTGGCAGTATAGGTGGTGCTAAGTGGAAAAGTGATGATGTGGCAGCCAGAGGAAGTGACACATGACACCTATTTTCTCCCCTTTTGGGTGTCCAAAATGACAAATGGAAATTAACATGTGGCATTTAGTAGGTGACAGATGGAAGCAATAGGAAACATCACATGGCTAGTAAAGCATATGTGGAAAATGACATGGAAGCCCATGTAGCAGTGTCAAGATTTGCGCCAGGGAAGTGGTTTAGAAAAGGTTTCCTACGTATTTATTTTTTGGAAAAAAGAGTGATAAATGAGGCAAATTATCTCAAAAAAATGAAAGCCAAAATTCTAGGCTACCCATCCATCGAGTGATATGAGGGTTCAATATTTCATAAGTCTTCCTTTTAAATAAAGTTGGATCCCACATATCTCAAATTCATGCTTTAGCAAAGGTGGGTCATAGGAAGTTCAAATAACATATCTGGGATTCTAGGAAATATGGGTGTATATGTGAAAATTTTCAAGGGAGTAGATTTGAATTTGAGCACATTCAAAAGTCAAAGTTCCAGTGGGACTTGGTTCCATGTTGTTATCTAACTTATTTAGAATTTAGGGTGTTTTCCACATTGAAACCAACAAATGGACCAAATATAGATATGTATGGAAAAAGAAGCTTGGTCAATGTTCTGAAATCATGGTTTTATGTAAAAAATTATTTGGGAATTTAGGGTTCGGCTCACAAAACAAGATTGACTAGTTCTAAGAGTTAAATGTTGGACATAATTGAGAAGGCATTTAATCTGTGCTCCTAGTGCTAGGTCATGAAGTGCTAAGTGCCAAAGTATTAGGAGCCAAATACAAATAAGGAAAATTCGAGGCATCCAATTATAAAATCGTGAAACTGGACTTTTGGATATAATGGAAAAGCACCATTGTAAGCACTTTGTCTCGATGCCTATTCATATAATCACAAAAAAATTAATTTTAAGCTCTCATAGTTGGAATTAGTAATCTTGGTGTGTAAATAATTTTAAAGCACAGTTATATTAAAAAGATTTATGGACGCAAAGATAATCCCCCAAGGAGTTAAAGAGATATGGAAAGTAATGTAGGTTGTTTGAACCAAATTTCTAGAAGAAAAATAATCCATTATCTAGATTGTATGCTGGCCCTGCCATGAAATTCCAAATCTAGTCTAGTATAAATGAGATAGAAATACTTATGTGAACTAGAGAAGATGTATAGATCATGATTAGAAGTGGTGATAGTGACTCTATGGTGCAAAAGTGTCTTTTTGGTGCAAAAGTGGGTCTATGGAGAAGAGAAGTGAGAATGTAGTCTAAACAATGCATGGGGCAGAGTGCAAAGGAGTGCAGAAGAAAATTATAAGGATTATGAGCAGAGAAATGAGTAAAAGGTAGAAGGAGAAGAAATTTGGAAGGAGAATGAACTAGATCTAAGTTTGAAAATGCACGAAAAATGGATCTGATAGGTTGGTGCCTACAATACAATGTAGAGGGGATAAGTGTCTCTTGTAGGTCGGTAGCTACAAAGAAGCAAACAGAACTGGTGTCTCTTGTAGGTTGGTTCCTACAAATATATGTAATAGTAGGTTGGTGCTTAAAAATAGTTGTAATAGTAGGTTGGTGCATACAAAACTAGTTGATAATAAAATAAGTTTATTCATATATCTTGTTAACTATGTTATTGTTAACGTGATTAACATTGTATGAGTATTAAAATATATTTTATTGATTAAATTGATTACTATACTAATTCAACCCCACCCCCCACCCCCCACACACCCACCCGCGCCCTCTATGATTAACTATGCTAATCCCTCAAAGAATTTAGCTTTAAAGAGATTAATAGAAAATATTAACAAGATTTTATAATCTAATTGCAAGAGATTATAATATATGGGGAGAAAATCACTTAGGAACTATCTAAATTTTTTAATAGTTGGGAATTCAATTTTATAGATGTCATTTGGAGATTGGAAGGGAACATACTAAGTGTAAAAAATGATCTAATATACTTTCTAATTCTTGGACCTTTCTTATAGAACTAGGGACCCCAATTTTCTCTTTGGATCTAAGAAAATATATCATTATGTTCAATTGATGTAGGGGCATGTGTAAAAATTCTAATTGACTGAGAGGTAAAAAACTTTTACGAAAATAGTTGGCTCCTTAATGAGTAGTTTTTTAGATAGGATTTGTTTTAAACTTTTTATGTAATCTATTAAATTAGGCAAATAGTTGAGGTTGTTGTCATTTTAATTATTTTCCATAAAATGGTCTTTCAGATCCTATGATTATGGATTTGGACCGAATTTGCAATGTAATCTTTATATTCCTCTTTTTAATAAAATATGTAATCAGTGTGCAGAGTGAAGAGCGAGAGTTTTTTTCAACTAGTCTTTCTGGAATCTCTTATTTTCTAAAAATATTTCATAACTTACAAATATATATATATTATTAATATATATAATAAATTCATTGAGAGTATCAAGAAGAGTAATTAAGGTGCACAAAGGTGAAGTTGACAGAGGAGTCAAGCCATTATATAGAATAGGCAAAGAACTTAAAATTTTTCATTCGCAAGTATCCATCACTTAATAGTTCAACATTTGATAGAGGTTAAAAATTGACGGTGGACCCACATGGAGGTTGTTACCCAAAGGATTTTATTAAGTGTTTAATTCAAACACGTTGGATTGTTGTGAGAAGATGGGTCCTTCCCAGAGGTTGCCACCTTGGTGGCCTTTGGAAACTAATATTTCCATTTATTAGGCTTTATAAAGCAACCCATAACTTCATTAACCATGGTCCCGCCTGGAGGGTTTACCCTAGCGGCCTTTGCAAGAACCCTGGTGGTACTTATCCCTCCTTTGAAAATCGGATTATTCTTCCTAGATGCTCACAACCCTAGTTTTGGAAATTCATGCCACTGTCCTAGACCTCTAACTACCTTAAAATTCAAAACATTGGTAGCAATATTTTCTCTTGATTTTCATGCACTCTACCTACCTAGAATTTTCTCCTCAAAATCAAGGTCATAGGCTCGGAATATCAGCATCGAAATTCATGTCATAGCCTAGCCCTTTCTACCTTGAAAACAACGTTGTCAAACCTTCCTTTTCAGTCCTTCAAATGCATGCCTCATACCAACACTTCAACTCCTTGATTTTCAAGTTGACTCTCTATTTTTAGCCCCTATAAAGTCACATTGAATCTCTTCCCTCAGCCCCTCAAAAATCATGCTAAGAGATGGCATGTTGTACCTCGGTGTGTGTCCCTGATTTCAAACCTAGAAACTCAAGTTGTGTGTGGTTTCTCCTTCTTGTTGTGTGTTCTCTCCTTTAGAAATTGTTATCTCAACCTCCTTGCTCTTCTCTTCTCCAACACTTGTGCATGAAGAATGAATGAGATCTTTGCCTTTTTCCTCCTTTTTAGCCTCCTTAATGATGAGAATCCCTATCCCTAGCATCAAGGATTGAGATTAGATATCAATTCTACTTGATCAAGGGTGGAGACCTGATTTCCCATTGACCCCCTCTTATGTCTCCCCCTTCATTAATGAACCACCCTAGTCACTTTAATGTATTTTTGTACCTTGTACCATGTACCTTTTTCTCATAAGTCACTTTAAAAACATAGTCACTTTATATTATAAAGTACAATGTACTTTTTGTACCTCACAAAGTGACTAAAAAACTCATGACTTTAATAAATCATGAATTCAAACTAAAAAGGTGGGCTCACTTTGTGTTCCTAGGCTTAGGAAAATAACACTAGGAAACACCTCCTTTGCAACCTTTTTCAACACATGCTTTGCTCTGGATTTATGAAGGAACAAAATGAAACATAATTTTAAACAAAAACACAGAGAGACAATGAAACAAAACTTCAATTAAAATATAGAAAATATTTAAAATTGTTTACATGCAAAAAAGAATCAAAATAGCTCAGATGATGGTAGCTTATCTCTAAGAAGAGATGTCACAATTACATGCCCTCTGAATTGAGTTACAATGAGGCTCTTGTAGAAATTATCACTATAGATCACCTGATAATGCAATGTAACTAAAGAAAAATGCTTGATCTACTTCCACTATCAAACTTACCGAAGCTTAATCGATTTTGAGCAAGATCAAATAGAACACATATAACAGAGAAGAAGAACCAATCACACATGAAACACAGAAGAATACTCTGGGGAAAGCCTTAGCTAAAAACCCCACTATCTATGTTATCATACAAGTGGAAATATCTCAGGATTACACAAAGCTTTAGCTTTCACAGCTATCCAGCTCTCAGTACAATCCCTCTCACTGCTCATAGGCAAGCTAGACAACTCATATGCCTTGCCCTCTATCCTATAAGTCTCCTATTTCCTTGTGCTATTTTCCTTGGGTGCTCCTATTGTAACCTTGTGTGACACTGATCTCACACACTGCTCCAACACACTATAAAACTGCACAAATCCCAAGGAATGAATTCCTTTTGCATGCAAGAGATTTTCTTATAGGAAAATTCTTGCAATTGATAGTACATTATCCCTACCTTTAATCTCAACTGGGTCTTTATCTGAACTAACATGCATGGGTTATTTATGAGAGAATATTCAGTTATCTGGAGTACACTAGTTTCATGCATGCATGCATTAACTAACTGAACTCATAATCAATTCCACAAGCTGTTTGGAACTAATCTAATTGGACTTAACTCAGTTAATTGAGCTAACTAATTACCACTCAAATACAACTCATCCTTATCTCCTTAATTAAGGGATAACTTCCTCAATCAAAGGGATAGTTGTTGCATGTCTTCATAAAGACTTCATGTTTGAATTTCTCCAACTAATTAGATCAGGATGAATTAATTAATTATTTTTCAAATGGCTGGTGAGACTAAATTCGAATTTTAATTTTCAATTTTAATTCAAGGGCAAATTAAAATTGGAATATATCCTGAAATGGTATCTATAACAATGCTAATTGTAGCATTTCTATTTTTAGCATTTCTTGTTGCTATTTTCAACACTCCCTCTCAACAAGAAAGGGATTATCTGCCACCCCAATCCTGTCTCTATGGAACTCGAATTTACACTTTTACAATGCCTTAGTCAAAATGTTAGCATCTTGCTCCTCGATCGAAATATACTGCAACAACATTATCCTCCTCGCCACACAACCTCTGAGATGATGATGCCGAATGTTGATATGCTTGGACCTGTCATGAAATACTGGATTCTTAGAGATTTTGATACAACTCTGATTATCACAATAGATCACAATTGGATCCTTCCTCTAATCAAACAAACCAACTAGAATTTTCTGCATCCAAATGGCCTCACATGCTACCTGACTTGCAGCCATGTATTCAACCTCTACTGAGCTGAGTGCAACTGACCTCTGTTTCCTGCTATACTAAGAAACTGTAGCTGAACCAAGGTTGAAAATCCCTCCTGATGTGATCTTCTGATCTGATGGACTCCCTACCCAATCCGCATCTATGAAGCCCTGTAGCTTCACTCCCTCTGACCATCTGTACCATAATCCATATTGAGATGTGCCTCTGGGGTATCTCAAAACATGCTTCATCTCCTTCAAAAACAACTTGGTAGGCTGAACCATAGCTTGACTCAGTTCGTTCACCGCATAGCACAAATTTGGTCATGTGTTCACTAAGTATATCAGTGAACCGACAAGCTGTCGATACACAGTAGCTTCTACTACTTCTCTTGAAGTAGCACCCTCCTTCATCCAGTTACCTACTAGAGGAGTCTACATGGGATTGCACTTCTCCATGTGGAAGCACTTCTCCATGTGGAATCTCCTGAACATCTCATTGGCATACTTGCCTTGAGACACAAACAACTCCCCATCCTTCTGCTACACTTCCATGCCTAGAAAGTAGTGCATGAGACCCATGTCTTTCATCTCGAACTCTCTTGCAAGGTCCTCCTTGCAAGACATGATCAACTGATCATCACCTGTCAATATAAGATCATCAACATAAAGAACAATGATCAACTTCCTACCTTCTACCATGATGTGGTACAAGTTCACATCTGCCTCACTCTTTGTGAAGCCCAACCCGGTGAAGTAGTTGTTGATCCTAGTGTACCAAGCACGAGGTGCTTGCTTGAGCTCGTACAAAGCTCTCTTGAGTTGGCACACATGCAACTCACAATCAAAGGTCTCAAAACCTTCCGGCTGCTCTATGTACACCTCTTCCTCAATCTTGCCATTGAGGAAGGTAGTCTTCACATCCATCTAATGGATCTTCCAGCCCATATGTGTTGATGGTGCCAACATTGATTTGATAGATGAGTACCTTGATACAGGAGCAAAAGTCTCATCAGATTCGATCCCCTTGACCTGTGAGAAACCATGGGCAACAAATCTTGCCTTATGTTTCTCCACACTACCATCACCAGCTTGTTTTACCTTGTAAATCCAATGGGAACTCACAATTGACTTGTTCTCTGGTCTTGGAACAACATCCCAAACACTTTTTCGAATGATGGAGTCATACTCCTCCACCATAGCATCAACCAGAATCAGTTGTTGCACCTTCCTCAAAGGAATATGGCTCGGTCTCAACACATTCCCCAACAAGGGCCATGTATCCAGTGTACCTATTCGGTGACCTCCCTGTCTGCACTGAGAAGATGGTCCTCCCACATTCTCTTTCGCATCCAACAAAAATATGTCATCTTCTCTCGTGTGCTTTCGCCCATCTCTGGAAGACTCAAATTGAGTGGATGTCTCCACTCCTGGAACCTCTTCATGCAGCTGCTCCACATTAGTCTAAGGTTCCTCCTCCTTAGGAACCAAAAGTTCCTCCACAGCCTATAGTTGGAGCGCCCTCTCAAGGGAAGCTCACATGGCCTTTCGCTCATCAAAATTTAGATCATTGCATACCACTATCCTTTGACTAGTAGATAATTACACCCGATAGTTGTGGGGCGTATCAGTATACCCCACAAGTATCACCAACTCAGTTGTTGGCTCAAGTTTCTTCCAGGCATCTTTGGCCACATGGCAATAAACTGATGAGCCAAAGATCCTGAAGTGACTCACATCTAGTCTCTTCTCAGAGAAAGCTTCCTCTGATGTCTCCATCCCAAGTATGCGAAGTGGGCTTCTATTCTACAAATAGACTGTTGTGTTGCATGCCTCAACTCATAAATGAAGTGGTAGGCCTTGGTCATGCAGCATCGCCCGATCTGCCCCCACAATATTACATTCTTCCTCTCGACCACCCCATTATTCTATGGGTTATGGGGTTTCGTCAACTCCAGTTTAATTACTTCTACTGCACAAAAGTCCTTAAACTCTTGAGAGACATACTTTCCACCATTTTCGCTTCTTAAGGTCCTGATCTTCTTTCCTAATTCTTTCTCAACCAAAGCTTTGAACTCACAAAACTTTGAGAAGGTTTGATCCTTCTTTTGCATGAAATAGATCCAACATCTATGAGAAAAATCATCAATGAAAATCACATAATACCTTTGTTTAGTGGTGGAGGATATTGAGAATGGTCCACACACATCTGTATGAACTCGCTCCAAGATTTCTTCAGCTCTACTATCTCAATCATAGAAGGAAGATTTTGCATACTTACCCAAGGTACAACCTTTTCATGTGTTCACTTGCTCAAGTTTACCTTTGGGAAGTCCAGTAGAAATTTGCTTCATTATCCTCAAGGCCCCATGATGCAAGTGACCCAAAATTCTATGCCATAAGTCGCCAATATCTTGTCTTGGCACCAATTCTTCTTTGGAACATAATGCAACACAGTCATCTACCTCTAGCTTATAGAGATTCTTTACTCGAATCCCAATCTTCTTGGTCTGACCTGTGGCTATGTGCCTTAGGAATGCCTTTCCTTTACTGAAGACTACATTAGAACCTTTGTTTTCCAACATCACAACCGATACCAAGTTTTTCTTTAGTCCAAGCACATACTTTACATCAGTCAGGGTGAGAGGAGCTCCATGCTCCCTCTGAAACACAACCATACCCTCACCTAAAACACGGTACTTTCCATCATCACCCATCTCTATGCGTATCTTGAGGTCTTTCTCCTCCAAGGTACTGAATAAACTCTTATCACTGGTCATGTGGAATGAGGCTCCACTGTCCAGGTACCAAAAACAACCCACCATCAATGAAACCATACATGTGATGAGGGTAAAATCCAATTCAAACTAAGAGGCCAGTGCCTCACCTTCTGATCCTTTGGAGGATCACTTCTTGGATTTCTTCAATGGACAATTAGTTCCATAATGGCCCACCTCATGACAATTAAAGCATCTCACTTTAGATATGTCAATATTCTTCCCACCATGGGAAGAAGTCGATTTGGAATGGGAAGCCTTCCCTTTCCCTTTCCTTGCCTTACTGGCTAAGGCTATATTTTCTTCATCATCATGCTTAGATGAAGAACCATCTCTGGTGCTCCTCCTGATCTCCTCCTGCATCAAATTGACCACATTCATTCCCAATCCTGCAGTTTATCTCTTCCATTCACTAAGTCCTGGTAGCTATGATAGCTCTTAGGAAGACTGAGGAGAGCAAGACTCACAATATCATCATCATCTATCGTGATTCCTACACTTCCAAGCTCATCTCTACAAGTGGTGAGCTTGTTCAGTGTAGAAGTCGTGTCGCCCTTTTCACACTTGATTTTTTGAAGCTTGTCCTTCAGCTCCAACTTCCTCTGCTCCCTGCTATTCTGATATAGGTCCTTCATTGTCTTCCACATTGAAAACAAAGTCTCCTTCCCATGGAGACTCGAGACAATATGGTCTCAAATTCCCTCCAAAATAATCCTCCTCGCTTTCGCCACACATTTCTTCCATTCTGTTGTTGGCTTGGTGGCTTCTTAATTAATGAAGTCCTTCAAACCATTGTCTTCTAATACCGCTTCCATGCAATCCTTTCATGCTATGTAATTTGAGCTACCATCCAGGGCATACTCGAGTCTCAAGCCATTGAACGTCATTGGTGAACTTTGAGATGTGATAAGAAATCGATTTTGTACTTGCAATCAAGAACTTCAAACTTTGAACTTCTCCCTTCTTTGTATATTGTTCTCTACTTTGATCACCTTTTCTCTGATACCATGTAGAAATTCTCACTGTAGATCACCTGATAATGCAATGTAACTAAAGCAAAATACTTGATCTACTTCTACTATCAAACTTGCGAAATCTTAATTGATTTTGAGCAAGATCAAATAGAACACATATAACAGAGAAGAAGAATCAATCACACATGAAACACAGAAGAATACTTTGGGGAAAGCCTCAGCTAAAAACCATGTTATTTGTATTATCATACAAGTGGAAATATCTCAGGGTTACATAAAGATTTAGCTCTCACAACTATCCATCTCTCAGTACAATCCCTCTCACTGCTCATAGACATACTAGAAAACTCACATGCCTTTTCCTCTATCCTCCAAGCCTCCTATTTCCTTGCACTATTTTCCCTGGGTGCTCCTATTGTAGCCTTGTGTGACACTGATCTCACACACTACTCCAACACACTATAAAACTATGCAAATCTCAAGGAATGAATTCCTTTTGCATGTAAGAGATTTTCTTAAAGGAAAATTCTTGCAACTGATAGTACATTGTCCCTGCCTTTAATCTCAACTGGGTCTCTGTCTGAACTAACATGCATGAGTTATTTATGAGAGAATATTTAGTTATCTAGAGTACACTAGTTTCATGCATGCATGCATTAACTGACTGAACTCACAATCAATTCCAAAAACTGTTTGGAACTAATCTAATTGGACTTAACTCAGTTAGCTGAGCTAACTAATTACAACTCAAATACAACTCATCCTTATCTCCTTAATTAAGGGATAACATCCTGAATCAAAGGGATAATTGTTGCATGTCTTCACAAAGACTTCATGTTTGAATTTCTCCAACTAATTAACTCAAGATGAATTAATTAATTATTTTTCAAATAGATGGTGAGACTAAATTCAGATTTTAATTCTCAATTTTAATCCAAGGACAAATTAAAATTGGAATATATATTGAAATGCTATCTGTAGAAATGCTAATTTTAGCATTTATATTTTTAGCATTTCTTGTTTCTATTTTCAACACTCCCTCTCAACAAGAAAGGGATTATTTGCTACCACGATCCTGTCTCTATGGAACTAGAATTTTCACTTTGACAATGCCTTAGTCAAAATGTCAACATCTTTCTCCTCGGTCAAAATATACTGCAACAACATGACCCTCCTCGCCACACAGTCTTTGAGACGATGATATCGAACGTCGATATGCTTGCACCTGTCATGAAATACTGGATTCTCAGAGAGTTTGATACAACTCTGATTATCACAATAGATCACAGTTGGATCCATCCTCTGATCAAATAATCCAACTAGAATTTTCTGCATCCAAGTGGCCTCACATGCTACCTGACTTGCAGCCATGTATTCAACCTCTTTTGAAGTGAGTGCAACTAACCTCTGTTTCCTATTGACGACCTTTGTCTAGCCAGCAATTTCGTGGTGGAATGTAGTCGACTTGGTGATCTTGGTGTCCAACAATGACCATAGGAATGACCAAAATTCATTTAGGAACCTGGTATCCTGATCTAATATAATGGTCTATGTGATCCCAAAATGTACCCACACTCATTCGAAGAAGATTTTGGCATTGGCTTTTACTGTTATAGTCTTCTTGTAGGCAACCAATATGGCCATCTTAGAAAATATATCAACAACCACAAATACATAGTCATTACCATGCTTGATAGAAAGAAGGAAATACATATAGTCCATGGAGATGGATTCCCAAGGTCAGATAGGAGTAGCAAGAGGAGTGTACAAGTCTTTCTTCTTAATGGTTGGTTTGGCAATTGCATAGGTAGTGCAAGATCTGATATATTTTCCAACATCCTGTCAAAGTTTTGGCCAATAAAAATACTTCTGTAGTACTGCCACTATCTTCTCCACACTAAAGTATCATATAACCCAACTGTATTGCACCTCCCAAATTGTCTTGGCATACTCGCTTTAATGAACACAAAGGTGTCCCAGATAGCACAATAATGCATCCTAGAGCTGGATGTCAGTAACTTTCTTTCCATTTATCAATGTCTATTATGTGGTAGAAAAGTATGGATCATTTTGTATAGTTGTGGGCATCCAAAAGTTCAATGCCCACAGGAGTTAAGAATAGTGGTCAGTGCCACAACTAGGGGAATAATGAGGCAATTTACAATGTTATTGGTGCATCCCTTCTTGTATTTAATGTTCAAATGGAATGGTTGCATATATGCAAACTATTTCTAATGATGATTATTTTACAATTTTCCCTGTCTACATAAATTGAAGAGGTTGATGATCTATGTGGATTATTGTCTCTTTTCTTTCCACTGTCAGCAAGCCTGAATGATGGAATACATATCCTTATCATAGGTGGGGTATTTATGAATAATTTATAGAGTGCCTCGCTGTGATATGCCATCGGATTTCCTTGCTGGGTGAGAACTACACCAATAGCAAAGTTGGAGGAATTTGTCTCAATTTAAAATGGTTGTTATAGGTCTCATAATGTGAGGATTGATGTAGAGCATAGGCATTGTTTTAGTTCAATGAATTCCTTCTATCATGACTCAAACCAAAATACCTCTTCTTTTGCTCCACCCTTGGTTACTCAACTCAAAGGCTAAGTGACATGAGAGAACCCCAACACGAATCTTCAATAGAAATTGGCAACGCCCAAAAAGTTGTGAAGCTTTATTAGATTCATTGGGGCTAGTCAATATCGAATTACTTGTATCTTAGCTAGATCCACATGCACACCTTTCTCATCAATTATGTAGCCTAGATATTGGATCTGATCCATGCCAAAGGAGCATTTCTCCATATTAGCACATAGTTTGTGTTGCTATAGGGTTTGAAGGACCTGCCAAATATGTTGTAGATGCTCTTCACAACCCTTATTGAACATGAGGATGTCATCAAGATATACAACCACGAAAGAGTTGGTGAAAGGGAGCATGATGTCATCTATTAGCCTCATAAACTTTGCATGGGAATTTTTCAACCTGAAAGGCATGATCAAACTCAAAGAGACCCTCCTTGGACTTGAAGGTGGTCTTCCATACATATGTGGGTTCTATTGGAACTTGGTGATAGCCGAAATTCAAATCAATATTCCTAAACTACCTACCTCCCTTGAGCTCATCAAGAAGGTCATTAATCAGTGGCATCATGTATCTATTCCCGATAGTGATTTTATTCAATGCCCAATAATCAATGCAGATTATATCACCCCCATATTTCTTCTATACAAGTACAATTGGGCTCCCATAAGGTGAGGAAATTGATCAGATGTGCCCTTTTTGTAGCAACTCTTAGATCTAACACTTGATTTCCTCATTTTCAAGAAGGGAGCTGTATTAGATTATCCCATTAGGGAGAGGTGCTCCAAGATTCATATCAATCGAATTATTGACCTCAAAATGCAAAGGTACCCATGTTGCTGATGAGAAGATGTCCTTGTACTCTTACATGACCTTATCAACTTTATTCTGCTGCGCAGAGGAATGATTTTGGTAGGCTATGGATGTGGCCATGATATTCCCCTTACGTTGAGAGGGAATCAAGAAGAAAATAAATTTCCTAATCTGGGAGATGATCTTACTCCATTTCTTAGCAAAGATCAAAGAAATGGTGATAGGAAGGGCTACTTATAGTATCCTGTATAGTTTTCTACCCAAAGTAATAATAACAGCATGAGGTCTATAATCATACATAACATGATGCTTCCACAAGTATGGTTGGCCTAATAAAATGTCAAAAAATTCAAGGGGAGCAACATCACAAAATACCTCCTCTGTGAAAGGATTGATGTTGTAGGGAAGGAAACACTATTTACATATGTGGATATCTCGCCTTTGGTGGAGCCACTTGATGGTGTATGGTTGTGGGTGTGGTTTTGTCAGCAAGCCCAACGTCTTAATGAGCTCTACTACGATGATTTTATTTTGACTCCCACTATCGACAATGAACTACAGTGGAGAACCATTCACCCACATCTGTGAGTGGAATATACATTCTCCCTCCTCGGGATATTTCGGCTTAATTTTCTTGACCTTGGTGGTGGAAATGGTGGCACTGGGTTGCACATCAATGATTTATTTTCCCTTTTCAGTTTTTGGCTTAGATTTAGAACATGCATCTAACTTTGAATTTTTAACTCAACCACTAGTGATTGCATTATGTGACACTTATTTTTGTTGTGAGTGGGACACTTGTGCAACTCACACCACTTCCCTATGTATTTCTTGGTCTTCCAATTGCTATTCTTTGCTTGTGGCTTCAATATTTTGTCCTGGGTCATTCCACCCTAGATATGTCCTTTATTTTTTGGTTTGTAAGTGCCTTTGCCCTACTTCATATTTGTAGATCCAAAGTCTCGCTTCCTTTGTTTATATTTATGCTTGATCTCAACACCATATCAACACATTACACCAAGCAAGGAGATGTCCAAGAAATCTATTTCTTCCTTAATTTAATTGTGTAGAAAATTGTGATATTTGAGTACCAGATGTCACTAAGAGTCCTTGATAGCCAACTTCATGCACTGGGTATCAAAAGTATCCCTGAACACTGGCACTTCTTGGTCCCTTTCCTCCCGTAGTGAAGTTCATTTTATGTACTTATGTTCATAGCTACCAAAAGGGTAATATTAATCCTTGACAACATCTCGGAAAGAATCCCACAAGGGTGTGGCTAAAAATAGTGAGGGTTCCTCCTTTTCTCTTTTCTCACAGTAAGTTTCCCACCAGTCTTTGACATGGGGGGAAACCTTAAGGAGTGGAAAAGTAATATTTTCCCTATAGAAAAATTATGGACCAAAAAATATCCTTCCAACAGATTTAACCATCTATCTAAATCATTTATGTCTACCCAGCCTTCAAATGTAGGAATGTCAAAGTTAACTTGTACCTTAAAGGGGTGCCTCCAAAGTGACTATTGGATCAAGATGCTTCACCCATTGGTATCTACTGAAGGATCTATAAAAAATTATCCATCATCTCTTTCATTTTTCACTTGAGGGATTCTTCAAGCAACAATTTGAAATGATCTCCTACTCCCTCATCTTTCTTTTCTTCGGCCATGGGAAGTCATGAAGGTCTGCTAGGCCAGTCTTGTAAGGGCTCAACCAGTTCAAGTCCTAACTCCTTATACCCCGACCTCATTGGGGACATGCACAAAGAAATATATAAAGTGAACACCACTCTAATACCATTCATCCATATTTTTAAAGAAACGAAATGAAACCCGGATTTAAATAGAAACACAAATGAACAAAGAAACAAAACTTCAATTAATAAATAAACTCATGTAGAGTTAGATCAACTTATAGTTGTCTACTTTAATTTTAGTGCATTTTTCTCACCTATGTATAGCTTGATTTCTATATTCTCCCCCACTTTCAATGACACATGATTTTTTCTACACTCTCTTTTCTCTAGCTTCAATTTTTTTGGTTTTAACTTGCTCACAAATTCACTATTTGCATCTCCAAAACTCATCTCATGATGTGTCCTTTGTTACTTTCTTTTAGAAAATACTACAAAAACCAAGGAAATGGTGCCCTTTTTCATATCTAACATTATCATAGAAACACAAGCCAAATCTAAGTCATTCGTGCCTGCACATTTGATAGTATAGCCTCAATCTTGTTGGCTTCTTGATTCTCACCCATCACTAGATCTTGAAACTATTTCTTCCTTCTAATCTCTAGTTCTTTGAGAAGAAAATCCCCACCTTCTTAAAACTTTTTTAGTAATGTAATATTTCTACTCAAAATGATTCCTTTCATTTTGGCCTAAAAAATATACTACTTTGATACAATATGATATCTTAATTGTATAAGATATCCAAATAAATCACCCATCATCGTGAATATTTGTAAAACTCTATTAATCTAATAAAAATGGGTAAAGTTGGTATATTGTTCTTTCATTATCTAGTTGCATAAAACAAATAACAAAAAGAATAAAATGCATAACACATTCAAATAGAACAAGTTGACATAGAGATTCTCCCCCAAAGAGGTTACTCCAACAAAGGAATGTCTTTCACTGTGCTTTATTAGTTATTTTAATAGAAAGGAAATATAGATTATAATGGATGTAACAAATAAAGGGAATTTTGCATGGGACAACAATTTTATAAAGTTAAATCCTATACATTAGCTTCAAATATTCATTTAGAATAAGAATGAGCTACTACATTTTAAGATATCTTAATTCCCTTATGGATCTATCTCCAATTGTTGTCAATTTCTCAAAGAATTTATTCAAAACACTATCATCCCATCGATGGAATATTCAATTTCTAAATATGTTCAATCTTCACTTTCCATTCAAAAATAACAAACCAACAATGCTGATCACTCTTTCCATTTAATTAAGAAAATTTGTAGGCTAAGTTATGGTTCTTCAATTACCCATTTGTAACACCATTGCATTAACTATGATCCTTATAAACATTTTTTTGAATTGAATATATGAATGCAATGTTTGATTGCTTGCATGGAAACTCTACATGGTTAATATGATAAAATTTCACATCGTTCCAAGTGGTGGCAAGTTACATAACAAAATCTTCTGACTGCCTAGAGTTGGGAGGTTAATGTTTCTCCTTTTCTCCACTTGGCTAACAGGAATTTATTGAAACAGATAATTAGTTCAGTGCTCTTTTGAAAATTTTTATAATTTAAATACTCCCTGAATTCTTGTAAATAAATTATACCTACACATAGATTTATATGTCCTTGTTTCTGGTTTTGAATTAATTTTATGTATATGAATTTTGTGTATGTAGCGAGTGTCTCATGAGTGACCCTATAGTAAGTAATGGAATTTGTAATTGTTAGGAAAGGGATAATTGGAGTGATTCTTCCTTTATCTATGGGGGACGCATAAATGTGAGTTCACTTAAATTGAAATTTACAACTTGATCAATCCATTTGATCTGATGGAGGTATGTGTTGAGTTGCCTAATTCTAGGCCTTTTTTGTTGGAATAATGTAGAAATGATATGTCTAGATAGAGTTGATGAGTTGTGTTCTTGTATTTAATGTTTGAGTCTATCTGTCGTGAGTTGTGTCTTTATAGTTTGTGTTGTGATTTGGTGATCTGAATTATTTGGATCTAGATTGTCCTAGAAGCTATCTATGTGTGCATATATAATGTACTAGTTATCCAAGCAGTTTGATCAATGAGATTTGATTTCATTCTTTTGTGTCTCTTTGTTTTTCTAATATGGTATTAGAACCAAAATAGTGAGGCTTCAGATTTGAGAGCAAGAGGTCCCAAGTCTGTGAGGGCTATGAGATTGAAGGCAAAAGGATAATATTGTTAAGTCGTTACTCTTCATTTTTTTTTTTTATCATTAGCTGAGATTGTATACAGATCCTACGGGCGCAGCCCATTGCTGGCGTAAGGGCCCTAACTGCGAAAAATTTCATTGCATAGGGTCGTGGTTCATTGCTACTAGTTATATTAAATGTTGCAGATCAGTAATTGGTTCATTATTGCCAGTTATATTAAATGTCGCGGATTAGTGATTTGCAGAAATTTTACAAAATCAAGGTTGTGGTTGTAGAGGTGGTTATTTGGGGCATAAAATTGTGGATAGTATGATCTATTCATTGAACTAGGGGAGGCATGAAGTTTGTGAAGTTATTTGTAAACCTTTGCATATGTAGCAAAATGTGTGAGAAGCGGTTGGATCCTTTATTCAAATCATATTCTCTCCACGGTGGTGAGTTGTTGGTTTGATTATTATGTTTCCAAAACAATTTTCCAATCCATAAAGTGAATTTGTTTTTTTATGCAGATTATAGTGCAATAGATTAAAAGAGTTGTATGGGATTTGATTTTTCATCGTGAAAAAAAATTATGCGGTATAAGGAGTTAAATATATTTTTTTTTAGAGAAAGCTAAAAATTGTTGATAAAAAGGTGTATTTGATTAAAAAAGGGAAAATAAAGTTTTGGAAACAGGGTTTGATAAAAAAAGGAGAAATAAGAAGCAATTTTGGCTTTGTTTTTTATTTGAAGCAATATTTAGTCTTGTTTTTTAGATCCTGTGCATTTGGTTTTGGATCTAGTGAATTTGGATGTAGATATGGTGAATTTGGGTGTTGGTCTAGTGGATTTGGGTGCATTTTGTTGATTGGAGACAAATATTTTGTCATTACGTCAATTTTTTTGGTTGAAACTTATTTGAATGAGTCACAAGGCTTGATGGAAGAAATTATGCAAATTAGAAATTCAAGGTATTAACAATTTTAGAGGGAAATAATTTCTAGCCCATAGTGAGTGGGGCAAATCCCAAACCCATTGTTACTCTAGCTATTCCAAATTGGGAAAAAAGGGAAACAAAATAAAAGGTGTTGCTACAAATGTTAGTTAAGGACAACATTATTCCTCATATTAGGGATTGTAAAACATCCAAAGAAACATTGGATGTTCTCAAAATCTTGTATGAATCATCTAATAGCAACCGGATTTTGTTCTTGAAGACCAAGCTTTTATCAATTAAAATGGAGGCCAATGAAAGTATAAGAAATTTCATTTCCTGTGTCAAACAATGTTAGGTCCCTATACTACTAGTGTAACCCCTTATTGTTATTAGTACAATCCCCTTATTATATTTTTGTGCCCATGTAGTCCCCATATTGTTATCAGTGTGCCCCATAGAAGCCCACTATTGTTATTATTGTGCCCTTACATTATTATTGTTATGTCATCTCTCATTATATTATGACCCCTTAGACTCCTATATATAGAAAGGAGGTCTTGTCATTTGTATCATCTAAGAATTATTCATTTGTGTAATGTAAAGGAGGTTTCCCCCTCGAAGTGGCTTATTTTGAAGGCATTGATATCTCTTTTCTATCTTTTTGTGAGTTGGCTTCATAACATTTGGTATCAGAGCATTGGATTCTAGGGTTTCGCTGCTCTAAACAAGTCATCGTCGCATTTTCGCTATAACTTTCTCCCTGTGATGTCTCAAAAGCGAAAAAAACCCATTTGAGATGAAATCACGCTAAAACTTAGGTCTGAATTTTAGATCCTATCTCGATATATTTTTAGAGATATGATGTGAAGAATTTAGGGTTTTTGCAAGCTCCAAAATTTCATCTAAAACAAGTCATCGTGGAATTTTTGATATAAAGTTTTTGCTACGAAGTTTCAGAAACTAAAACAAACCATTTGAGAAGAGATTGGTCAAAACCTTGGGTCTGAATTTTAGATCTTGGCTCGCTATATTTTTGGATATATGATCTGAGGAAGTTACGGTTTTAGCAGACTCCCGAATTAAATCCTAAACAGGTGACCTTGGGAAAATCATCATAAATTTCTCCCTGAGCATCAAATTGAAATTTTGTAAGAAGTTACAGAAAGAGGACGGACAATATTTTGTTTGGGTATAATTTTCAGAACCTAAGGTTGAAACAGTGATACGTGGCACTTCGTACAAGTTAAATCTACAGAACTAGTCTATAATTAGGTCATCGCGGGAGATTGGGAATAAATATTTCTTCAGGAATCCAATTGTGATTAGACTTGCGGAGTTAGAAAGAGGACTCAGAGGGATATTGTAGACAAAAATCTCAAAACTTAAAGATCTGAAAGTACAGAGTTACATTCATTTCAAGATCAAGCTCCTAAAATCAAGAAAAAGCAAGATGAGAAAGTTTGATGGCAAGGATCCAGTAAATTGAATACTACATATCAAGAAATATTTTGATCTACATGGTGTACCATTGTTACAATCGAATCAATTTTTATGGTATAAAGGGCTTTGTTCTCGTAAACCACTTGTCATGTGGTCAATTTTCACGGAGGAAATGATAACACATTATGAGGATACAAAGAGAAACACCTTCTTTAGCCAATTGATAAATCTCAAACAAAAGGGTTCAATGGTACAAAACATTGAGGACTTCTAAAAATTGAATATAAGGGTAAATGATATTCCAGAGAAGAAAATGGTTGATGTCTTCATAGGGAATTTAAAGGATAACCTTCAATACGAGGTTCGTCTTTGGGAACCTGATTCATTGGAGAAGGCATTCAGGCTGGCAAGAAAAATTGAAAGAGAAATTATGGAAATAAGGAATCCCACCACTCACAACTATAATTATGGAAGTGCTTTTTCTCCTAACCTTCCACAACCTACAAGGTTTACACCACAACAATTTGAAGAAAAAAGACAAAAAGGGCTTTGTTACAATTGTGATAGCAAATACACTAAAGGTCATAATTTGCTGAGAAGAAATTATTTTACATAGATTATGAAGAGGAGGAATAAAAGGATCAAGAAACATCAAAAGAAGAGGATATACACCAGGAACCCACACCAGAGAAAGAATAAATGAATCTGACCATATCTTGTAAAGCATTGGAAAGAATTACCACTCCTCAAACTCTCAAGATAGAAGGACATATCAAGAAGAAAAAGGTTCAAGAAGTGAAAGATCACATCAAGAAAGAATAAGTGAATCCGACCATATCTTGTAATGCATTGGCAAAAAATACCACTCCTCAAACTATCAATATAGAAGGACATATCAAGAAGAAAAATGTTCAATAAGTGAAAGATTACATCAAGCATCAAGAAATGACTCTGACCATATCTTGTAATGCATTGGAAGAAATTACCACTCCTCAAAATATTAAGATAGAAGGACATATCAAGAAGAAAAAGGTAATAGTTTTGATTGATTCGAGCAGCACCCATAATTTTATTCATTGTAAGATAGTCAATGAATTGAATTTATTCCTATATCCAGCACCAGAGTGTCAAGAAATGGTCGCAAGTGGAGGAACCATAAATTGCTCTAGAAAGTGTCATAATATCAAGATATCCATGGGAGAATATGTAATGAATAGCCCAATGCTTTCCATTCCAATGGGTGGTGTTGATGTTTTACTAGGAGTCCAATGGCTACAATCTTTGGGTACGATAGCTTTTAATTTTCAAGAACTTTTCATGAAATTTTTTTGGGAATAAAAAGAAGTTGAATTGAGGGGTATCGAAGGGAAACTAGGAAATATAATCAACTCTAACAACATGACAAAGATTCTAAATAAATAACAATGGGGTGTAATTTCAAAACTATGTTCACTAGAGGATCCCACATCGAAATCATGTATTTCTCCAGATCTCCAAAACGTTTTGGACAATCATTCCAAGGTATTTGAGACTCCCAAAGGCCTCCCACCTATTCGTGATCATGATCATGCTATTCATTTGATTCCAGGAAGTGTTCCTCCAAACATCAGGCCTTACAGATATCCATATGCCCAAAGAAGTGGTAACTCATTCAAAAGTTGTAGAAGATCCCAGTTCAAACAGTATAGCGAGAACTTGACAATGAAGGAAAAATCATATTGGAACCTGAAGCAGTCACAGAACCAAGAAATCAAAAGCTATGAAATAGATCAATTTCATAGTCTCTCATCAAGTGGAAGAAGTTACGCGCTGAAGATTCCACATTGGAGGATAATAATTTATACAAAAGCATCAAGAACTACTTAAGCATTGAGGACAACAGTTTTTGAAGGAGAGGGGCATGTTAGATCCCTATACTACTAATGTAACCCCTTATTGTTATTAGTACAATCCCCTTATTATACTGATGTGCCCATGTAGTCCCCATATTTTTATTATTGTGCCCCATAGAAGCCCACTATTGTTATTATTGTGCCCTTACAGTATTATTGTTATGTTGGCCCTTATTATATTATGACCCCTTAGACTCCTTTGTATAGAAAGGAGGCCTTGTCATTTGTATCATCTAAGAGTTATTCATTTGTGTAATGTAAAGGAGGTTTCCCCCTCGAAGAGGCTTATTTTGAAGGTGTTGATCTCTCTTTTCTATCTTTTTGTGAGTTGGTTTCATAACAAAGAACTAAGTGAAAAGTTAGGAGACATTGGTGAAAAGGTGTCCAATATTGACTTGGTCACTATCACATTAAATGGCTTAGTGCAAGATTATCAAATTTTTATTTCAAGTCTTTTAGCTAAAGAGAAGCCTCCTACTTTTGATGAATTGACAAGTATCCTTCTACAAGAGGAAGAGAGGATGAAGAACTTCAATTTGGGCTCAAACAGTTCATATTTGGCATTGGTAGCCAAGGGTAAGCAGCCATACAAAGGCAAGTCATGAGACAAAGTAGAGGAGGAAAGTTTCAAGCAAAGTAGAAAGGTATGGCACAATCTAAATTTCCATTTGATGATAAGAGAAATGATGATTGTTATTATTGTGGCAAACATGGACATCATGCTAAAGATTTCTATAAAAGGAAATATAATGAGTCTAAATAGAGAAATAGAAGGCATAATGGGAACTTTGTGGACAAAGACATCTCAATCAATGATGGATTTAAAAATATCAAATTGTTTGTTTTTGATGCTACATTGTCTGTTGTGACTGATGATGTGAGTGTTTGGTTCATTGATTTTGGTGCATCACTCCATATGTCTTGTAATAAGGATTAGTTTGATGAAGATCATGAGAACATTGATGGAACATGTGTTTATCTAGGATATAACAGATCCCTTCAAGTTCAAGGTTATGGAATAATAGGTGTGATGTTTCCTAATGGAAAAGAGAGACAGACCCATGATCTGATGTATGTTGCTGGCATAAAAAAATAATTTAATTTATGTTTCTACTATTGTTGATCAAGATCTAAAAGTGGAATTTGTCAAATTGTTAGGCGGTATAAATGCAAGATTTACACCAACATTTAATTTGTCAATCCAGGTAAGTAAACTTAAAGGCGTAGCACAATATATGCCAAAATACGAACTCAGGGATATGTCAAATAAAAACCAAGATTTTGCAAGAAATTCAAAATAAGCGTCATTTAGGAAAAAGGAACAAGACTTTGCGAAAGTAAAGTAAACACACTCCGGGAATCTACTTCTGGCTCCTCTTTTGGGTTGAGTTGACTCCTACACTGAGTTTTCCTCAGTTGTCCAGGGGGAAAGGGAATGTAGACCCCATTCAAAAGAAAGTGATTCAAGAAATAAAGAATGAAAAAAAATCTTAAAAATTACTGCTATGTTGCAAAGATCAAAAGCATGAAATTAAACTAGCAACTTCATTCCAACTAATTTGCATTCTTTTGAAAGAATATAGAGTGTATGTATATTGCTTCTGTAAAGACAAATCAATATTTCAACTGTAAGGAAAGTGTGAAATAGAAACGAATGAGATAAATACATTTCTGTTGTTCACCTTGATCTTATAAAATCATTAAATGCTTCCTTTGCAATATAGAAATATTATATATGATGTGTACATCATTTAATTAAGGTGAAAGGAATATCAATCATAGCTTTTAGCCTCAAGACATTTTAAGAAATTTGTGAGCACTTTATTTTTGTCAATAAAACAAGATTCACAAATTCTCCTTATGTTGATCTTGGCCTTTGTTCATTAAGATTTTAGAAATGAATGTTTTTCTTCAAAGTGCAAGAATCAGTTTCAGGTTTAAAAGGCAATTATGAATGCTCAAATGGTATGTGCTAGATCAGAATTCTTAATAAGCCATTATATCGATGTATGGAACAAATGAAGCCAGGGTAAGCATTACACTTAATTTATAATGAAATTAAGAGATGCAGTAAAGCATTCACTATCTATACTATGTCTACCTAATCTCAACCTTCATGAAAATACATTCCAAGAGAGGAATGATATCATTGAACTTAAATAACCAGAACAACGAAAAAGAAATTATGGAATGAAATTGAAAATCAAATGATCAAAGAATGAAGCATAACTGTGAAATGAGATTTCAGAGCTATCTTAAATCACACTCACACTATGCAAAATAAAATGTAGCAAAAGAAATCCTAAGAAGTTTGGGGCAACGGATTGGCTTGTGGGCCTAACCACCCAGCTCGTTGCCCTTGCAACAATTAAATCACAATCTAAAAACATTTGGAAAAGAAAAAAACACAGAATTGAATGCCAATTTAGATTATTGTTGAATCTTATTGCATCCTGATTGAATAAGCAGTGTTGGGCTCCAATGATCCCCCCCTAGGATCATCCCACTAGGCACGCAAGCTCCTCCTTCCCTGCACAATCAAAATCAATCCCCTATTCTATGAAAAATGCGATGTACATAATACAATTATGGATCCCCTTATAGTATACATCCCTTTGTATTATAGCAGCAAGGCTTTCCTAGTTACTTAGATATTTGCATACAAGTTTAGCATGGTTGTTAAAACTAATCTAGAACCAAAACAGGGAAATCTAAATTTCACTGAGTTCGAATGGGTGTAGGATGGATTTTCTGGGTGTATATATTTTAATCATGATGCTAATGACTCTATGGATTCTAGAAGTAGTTTGACTTTAGCTCCACGTATTGCTTTCTGCGCTGGTGAAAATCCTTAGTCTTAGTCTCATAATTATATGCTATGATCTTGGACTTCAGCTCTGCATTCTTATTTCCACTTGACACTTTTTGATGCCATATGTATAAGAATTCAATACAACAAGTATGCTCATAATGAAGGTCATAAAAAATGTCGTAATATCCACAATGATCCCCATGAGTTTTTCACAATCCAATATTCCAACCCATCATAGAAAGGACTTCCTTAGACTGAAGCATGTGTGTCAAGTGGGATGTGTCATTTTCATATTGACCAACAGCTTGATATATAAGACCTGTCATCCATCTCGAACACATTTTCCTCAAAACCAATTGAAGCATGAGAGTCATGGAGGTGAAAACATTTTTTTTCACTGCTGGTACAAGAATTGTTGGTACAGGAATTGTCAGTGCAGGAATTTATGGTACACGAATTGTTGGTGCAGGAACTGCTGGTACAGGAATTGTTGGAGCAGGAACTACTGGTATAGGAATTGTTGGTGCAGGAAGTGATGGTACAGGAACTGTTGGTGCAGGAAATGTTGGTACAAGAACTGTTGGTGTAGGAACTGCTCACCTGCCACAAAGAGAGCCTATTACATTAATGACACTTTTTTACATTAAATGCTCTTCAAATTAACAAAACAAGAAGAGTTCATAGATAAACAATTATTAGCTCTAAATTCCTATAAATAATAACTTAATAATGCATAAAAATAATAATAATGATTATAGACACTTAGTACAAGCATAAAATTATTCAGTAGAATCACGAAAATATGGACAAAATGGAGGCTCGACACTCCCCCAAGTTAACCTTCTTGCATGTCCTCACGCAAGACGAATTATAAAATCATGGAAGAAGGTAGGGTAAATGTTTAAAGATCAAACTATGCTCCACATCAAAAGTGTCAACAAAACTCTTAGCAAGGAAATATTAAGATATCATGATACGTCATCATTTTTAAAGCATTAATCAAGTCTACAACATCACTATTACAATGTCAACTAAAACCAAGTTACAACCCTAATGAAGGTATCAAGTGCAAGAATGATAAAATTGCAATGTAACAAGATCAGGTATGGGAAAGAAATGCTTTGTACCATACATTATTGAAAAGAGTATTGCACCTTTATGATAGACATCACATACCTGTTGTCCTATTTCAAATGAAATCCCTGCTTGTCATAACATTCATGAGAAAAATCAAATGTTTGATGAAAACATGCAATTTCAAGAATACTACCACAAGATTCATGCAGCTACTATAACAATCATGTACCTAGGTCATGTAGTGCTTATTTAGAGGCAACCACAATCAACACACATTGTTGTCCATCAACACCTAGTGAGTAATCATCGCTGAGCAATTCATCACTCTAAATAAAATAAAGAAATGAGGTGAGCTATGATACTATAAAAGGGAAATAAAAATAGAATAAAATGACACCTTCCTGGACCAATCAACAACCTCTTCATTGAACACTCTAAATTTTGTTGTCATCTAGATGCAAAACTGAATTTCTTCTAAATCCAGTACAAAGAATTACCTCCACTAAGGGTACCACATCATTAAAGCTTCCTATTTTTTGAAAGATGGAACTCAAAGAATCATGCTCAAATCATCTTAAAACCATTGTCTAAGAAATAAAATGATGAGTTTAGGGAAAGAGAAAGATAACCAAGTAAATCTTAGTATGCAATTAACTTTATACCATCGACATGGCCTTGCTGCTCGTAGGCTTCCATAGCCTCAGAAGGGATGTCCAACGAAATGCTTGTGTCCCACTTACTAGATATAGATTTAGAGTTGTCTTATTTAATTTAAAAATCAGATGAAGGCCATTGTCCTGGCTTGGTAACCAGCTGATGGCAGTTCCACTCACAAAAAGTAACATGAATGAACAAGTCGGCTCGTGATGAGACCTCCTGTCTTCCATCTTTTCAGTAGAAATCCATTACTCTGTCTCGGTGACCAGTAGCAGTAATGTCATGCATGTTAGGTCTCTTGATCATGGTAGGTCGGCTCATCACGAGACCTCCAATCCTCCCCTAAATATTTTTGTAAGCTCTAATTGTAATTAACTTCAAATGTTACTTAATAAGTGGGGAGGAAGATCTGCTCCTTAAGAGTACGAGATGATGTGAAAAGATTTTAATGATTAGTCATTACTGGCTAGTTCATCTACCCTAAAGACTTATTAAAAATATCCCAGATAATGACTCAAAGATTCTTTAAGCTAATAATGCTAGTGTTCTCATGAATAGCTTATTATGATATTTACCAGAGTAGTTCACCATAGGGACCTCTACAATAGTACCTTTTAAGGGAAACTGAAAATATATATCTCAGATGAAAACTTCATTAGAGTTGTTAATCATGGTTACTTTTGAAAAATCATGAGGTATTAGAGTGAATCATACTCAATAAGATTTGTCATAGATGTGTGTCTTAACAACCGATGCAGATCAAAAGTAGTTTCAGTTGTTATGCTTTGAAATTCAAAACCCCAATTGCATTATTGCAATAACATTATTCATGGAATTGATTTTATTCTTCTACCCTACTCTACCCTAAAAAGCGGAAGACTCCCCTTTAAGTATAGGAGTAATTCCAATGCATCCATGTGTGCAACAAGAGGATAATCCTACTCATGTTCAAATTTGAAAAGCATATTCGAGAAAATACCAAATCATGAGGAACTAGATGCATTAACTGATGTGATGCTACAAATTGCCGAATGATAAAGGAGGAGTGGATACTAATAGTAATCTAAAACCAAGATTCTATGGGATCCGTATACTCTTGGTTATTTGATTCATGGACAACATTTGGTGCATCATGCAAATCCTCCAATTTTCTTTTTTCATCCCCTAATGTGTAGGCTGGATCAGGTTGGTGTTCTTCAATCTCTACTTTTGATGGCTTCTCCTCATCAAGCATGATCCATAGATTCTCGGTCTCCGTAGGAAGATCTTCTGGTTCTTCATGATTCTCTTCTTCCAGAGGAGTAGACTGATTTCTAATTGATGCCAAGATGTGTTCTTTCTGTCAAGTAGAGACCCAAACTTTTGCCATAATTTGAGATAGTTCTTTGAATAACATCACACTTCCTGGCATTTTCTTGCTAGCTGGAAATTCTTGTTAGCACTTGGATTGGGAGCGGGGGGTTATTTTAGCACCTGAAAAACTGAAAAGATCAATTGCAATAAAAAGAAAAAACCAAGGTTGTAAACTCAGGAAATCACACTTGCGGAAATTAAATAACCTCTATTGTAGAAAAAAAGTAACACACTTTGCAGTAAAATAAATTTATCATAAAAACTCAATTGTCGTAAATCAAGCATCACACTCTGCAGAAACAAAAATTACTCATAAAAACTAAATTGCAGTAAAAGAAACAAATCAGGTATCACACTTTGCAGTAAAGGAAATCACTCATTTGAAGAAAGGAAAACTTGTCTTGTGAGCTCTCTGGGAATGTCATCCAATATGCTTCAGCAAGCAAGGGAATCTTGTTAATCTAGGAATTCAATTGTGAAGGAAAGGGGAAATCATGACAAATTATTGAGGCTTTATCCTACAATGCCTCCCCAAAAATGGTGCCAAAATGTTGGATGGTATAAATGCAATATTTACACCAACATTTAGTTTGTCAACCTGGGTAAGTAAACTTAGTGGCATAGCATAATATATTCCAGAATATGACCTCAGGGATCTATCAAATAAAAACCATTCTTTTGCAAGAAATTCAATAGAAGCATCACTCAGGAAAAAGGAACAAGACTTTTTGAAAGTAAAGTAAACAAAATCCGAGAATCTACTTCTGGTTCCTCTTCTGGGTTGAGTTGACTCCTACAGTAAGTCTTCCTCAGTTGTCTAAGGGACAAGGGAATGTAGGCCCCATTCAAAATAAATGAATTAAAGAAATAAAGAATGCAAAAACCTCTTAAAAATTACTACTATGTTTCAAAGATGAGAAGCATGAAATTAAACTAGCAAGTTCATTCCAACTAAATTGAATGCTTTTAAAATAATATAGACTGGTATGAAACCAGCTCATAATGAGATAGAAAAGAGAGATAAATTCCTTAGAATTCAACCTCTTCAAGGGGGCAACCTCCTTTACATTACACAAAAGAACAATTCGTGGAAGGTACAAATGGCAAAACCTCCTTTCTATATATAGGAGTCAAAGGGGTCATAATATAACCAAAGCCGACCTAAAAATAATAATATAAGGGCACAAAAATAACAATAGTGGGCTTTTATGGGGCATAATAATAACAATATTGGGACAATAGGGGCACAACAATAACAATAAGGAACACATTGACAATAGTAATGGGGGAATCACTAGTATTATAGGGACTTAACATGCCCCTCTCCTTCAAAAAAGTGTTGTCCTCAACGATTGAGTAGTTCTAGATTATTCTGTATAAAATTCTCATCCTCCCATGTGGAATATTCAATGGGTAAGTTCTTCCACTTGATGATATAATTTGAAATTGATCGATTTTGTAGCCGTCGAGTTCTTGTTTCTTTAACTGCTTCAAGTTCCAATATGATTTTTCCTTCCTCATCAAGTTCTGGAAATATTGTTTGAACTGGGATCTTGTCACCTATAACCTTCTTTAAGCATGAAA